>LUGF01026302.1:168025-178320 GCA_001625245.1 Calycopis cecrops
CAAAATAATTTTTTAAAGAATTATTTCATTAGTGTCTTAGTGGTACCAGCATACTTGCTTTTATGATCAGAATTCTTGTCTACTCGTATATTATAATACACAAACAGGAATATTTTGAACTATAATCATAACCAGTGACATACAAAGACCACCCAAAAACGAAATAATACCAACCGTTCTTAGTAATAGCTTCTCTGTAAAAATTGTTAATGTGTCTTCATAAGTCTCAATTAGGGCACTTCGTCTTCTCTACTTGTTATCCTGATTCTGTTCTGAGATTCCGCCCGCTTACATCATCCGAGACATAAAATACTTGGCACTTGATAACATCATTTTTATTATAATTTTACTAAAATACTAGCTGCGCTTCGCGGTTTCACACGTGTAGGGGTCAATCCCATGGAAATATGGAGATAAAAAATAGACTTTGGCATATTCCCAGACTTACCAGATATGCATACAAATATTTTATAGTAATCGGGCAAGCCGTTTTTGAGGAATATGGTGACTAACATTGTGACATGAGAAATGTATTTAAAAAAGATGTAATCATTAAATAATCCAATATAAGAAATGTCGAAATTGTATACCTAACTCTACCTACTCACAACCTGGTTGTTATTTCCGTCGAGCCGTATCAGAGGAATATGGTAACTAACATTGTGACATGAGAAATTTATTTAAAAGAAGATGTAATTATTAATTAATCCAAGGAAATGTCGAAATTGTATACCTAGCTCTACATACTCACAACATGGTTATTATTCCACATAAAATACTTCTAAACGAATTTGGAGATATTCGGCATAGATTTAAGTTACTATCTGTAACGAGGAAACAATATTTTTAATCCAAAAAATAAATTAGTTAACTTGTTGATAAACTTTGTAAAGTTGAAACCTAACCTAACCGCGGGACACAGCTAGTAATATTAAAATTTAATTATCACAGATTTACAATAAAAAAGGAGTTTCCCGTACCGGGAATCGAACCCGAGCCTCCTGGGTGAAAGCCAGGTATCCTAGCCACTAGACCATACGGGAGATGAACATTAGCATGAATTTGTCATTTCATATAATATTAAATGACAAAATTGTTTATATCAGTCTCACATACGAGTATATAAACATAATTCTGTGTCACGAATTTATAAAATCTACTTTCATGATATAATGATGTAATATTAATGGTACTAATTTTCTTCTAGATTCGGTTCTAAAGTTCACAAAAATATACACATAGCAGTGCCCGGCTGTTTCACTCGAATAAAATCTATCCAGATTTATTTTGCAGGAATTAAAGTTTCTATTTATATTTTCATACTATTCCAGATTGTAATAAACTATCGCATTTATAATAAAATTTAATATCTATATATTAATACGTGAAGCAAAAACTTTAGGAATATTATTATGAAAATTGCTCGGACGGAGGAATATGATTGGCACACTTAAGAGAAGTGCAGAACGCTAATATTTTTTAATAATAATGTTTATAAAGTGCTTTACTTTAGTAAATAACAGTTTACACACTATCATTAATTTGACACATTGATATTAAATTATAAGATACACTTAATTATTGATAAAGTTTCTATGAGTATTTTGCAAGTGTTGAGAATTCTACATAAATTGTTTACCTTAGTTACGATGACATAACATGTCATATGATATTTAGTTTTAATTACAAAAAAGTTTCACTTAGATCGAATATCGATCTTCGCGGGATCGTCGCTGTATTCTATCTTATGTAGTAATATCTTATGTGTATCAGTAATATAGTATCAGTAATATCTTATGTACAGTGCTACACATCAACAACATTATACGGAAGTAATTAATCTAACATACATACTTTATGCGTCACATAATATAATACCTAATTAGCCTTCATAAAGAACAAACGTAAATTAATATTACATGTTATATTATTGAATTAGAATAATATAATAAATTGCGAAAAGTGCGACGGCTTGCAGTCTGTTTAATCGAAAAGGGGTCCCTTTTATGAGTACAAAAATTATCTTAAGGCGCTATGGGTCCCAATTGCGATCCGCCTAGTCAATTTTCCGTGGACGGCGCTCGAAATAGACAATATTCAGATTAATATTATTTTATAATATTAACCATACGCTTATTTAAAAAAGTGACTCCTAAAATTTCTTCGATTACTTATTGGGAATAGATATATATTTTAGTTGTTGAAATAACTTTGATAGTTATTGAATAGTATGGATTTAAAAATTTATGGAAACGTCAGAAATAGTGTTTTTTCTTTAAAGTTTACGATTTTTTTCTATCGAGGCAAAATTCTTTAATCGTGTTTCGACGACCTAAGGACTATGCCGTATTTTGACAAATAGTTTTTAAAGGTTACGTTTTGAATATACGTGAGCACGGATTGACAAATTTGGAGCCCATTTCGCCTTAAGGCCCAGAAGCCTCACGGAGCCCGGGGCTGCAGACCTCTAACCCTACCTGCATCCAGCGATTATTTGTAACATAACGTTCTATTTTATATAAAAAATGATGTGTTACAGTGAGAAAACATTCACTGATCAGAATTTTTAAAGTACAAAAACACGGACGCGGTAAGTTGAGACCTGGCAAAAATTCCATTCCCCGCACTCTACCACCGCACCACCCCCGATGTCGCCATATAGGGCCACATCGGGGGAAATGCGGGGCTAGAGAGCATTCTTCACATTCTTGCCAGGACCCAACGTACCGCATCCGTGTAGTACCACATATTAATAAACTCGTAGTACTTAGGTATATTTCACTTAAAAGATTCAGGCCGGCGCGGCGCGCGGCGTCATTGTGTCAGATTCCACAGAATATTCAATCGCTGAAATTTTGCTCAGGTTTTATTATTTCATTTATTTGTACATATAAACGCAATAAAAAAACATTTAAAGCTAATCTTAGCACGTGATATCACTACCTTCGAACAAATGTGACTGCAAAAACATTTATGTCCTAGAAAACCGGCTTTGAATGACGTTGCTGATTTATATTACGTAAAATTAGTTGCACGGTTATAATGTTTGTATATTATGTAGCACGTATCAGGTGGATTGCTCTTCGTCTACTTGATCGTCCGGGTTGGGGATTGGCTGCGTTAGAATTTATTAAAGGCACTGATGGTAATGATTATGATGACGATACTTCTATGCGTGTCTATGGGCGGTGGTCATGAAAATGGCTCCGACTGCTCGTTTGCCCCTTACATTGTAAAAAACTTAATACTTATCATCAGACTGTTTTTGCTGATAGGCACAGGCCTCCCATAAATATTAATACATACAGCCTACATTAATAGTCTTACTTTTGTTTATTCGCCACTTACGAAATAATATATTTTATAAGTAGTAGTTAGTAATAGTTTGCTAAATGAATTGAATTATAATATGAATTACTAACTACTTCACTTTTTAGAGACAAAACAATAGAATATCACGTTACCTAATAGTAGACCAACGTTACACACTAGTAGGTCTTACAACTTTTACTTTGGTATAATCTAGTCGGAAACTTCATCCATTGGTATAATATAAATATGTTGGTTAAATAATCGACAAAAACATTTTATAATTACAATATCCAAACATATTATTGAGTCGAAAGACTAAGCTAAAGACCCGTGTGCCTGTAGAATAAGTCACCTTCAGTTATAACAATAAACAGTTTTTTTAATAAATGAGTAAACATGTTAGGCAACATTATAAATAAAATCGAAATATACCCGTATGAAATCGATCGAATACGGTAACGATATCCACCTAATTCGATTTTGCTCAACATAAAAATTGCCACATAAAAACACGGCTAATTGTAAAAGAAATAGCATTTGCCATGTGTGGGATTCGATTGATGATCGCAATCAGACGACCAAAAAAGGATAGAGTTGAGAAAATGCTTGTGGGTATGGGTATACGTGCAATTATTTCCTATACAATTACACTTAAGGACATAAAAGCAATAGGTTAGTTCGTTACGTAAACGATTAAGTCATATTGTGTGAGTCAATATAAAACAAATGCAAACGAGCAGTTAGGTCACCTGATGTAAAGTGATCACCAACGCCTACAGACATCCGTAACACCAGAGGTCTAACAGATGCGTTGCCGACCTTTGAGGAAAGAATAAGCTCTTTTCTTGAAGATCCCTAGGTATAACGGTCCGGAAATACCGAGGGGTCAGCTGATTCCAAATTGAAATGGTGGATTTGGTGCAATGCTTTAGATGCATTTCATACGTGTCTGTGATTCTCCTCTTAACTCAAAAAAAAACTGTGCTAAACGATAAAATCTTTTTGTATAAAACATACAAAAACACTCAGACCTTGGAAATCAATCGCTTAAAAAGACAAGACTTTTTTACAAGTCCTTTATTTATTGATTAAATTCGAAATTTATGTCGATTTGATGATGAAAAATTGAAACGGTTCGTAAATAATCAATAATTAAAAAAATAAGGTAGAACATTGTATAAAAACTTTATTTACATCTTCAAATGATAACAGGAAATTCCATCCAGAAGTGACAATACACTTATGAACTTGGACAATGATGCTTGCTTTTATAGCGTACAGTTTAAAGAAAAACAATAATGACCAATGCAATATTAATGTGTTTATAAAGAAATACATATTAACTGTTCCTACTTTATTGTCTGGTATTACAAAGATTAGCAATAAGTAGTGGTTTTATTTCTAATTTTTTAATAATAAATTTTTTTGAAAAGAAAACGAATAATGTCGTTATCTTTTCCTTACTATTCCTCCATTTAGTGCCCGGATATGTAGTTGAAGATTTCTTGTGCTTTACAAAAGGGACGTACAAGGATACGTTTTCTGTGCAGCGACGTCAAACCAGTAACTAGTCACGTACAAGAATGCTTAGGCCCTTGTAAAAGGCCCTTGTGAGGCGAGACTTGGAAACGATATCTTAGGGACACTAATGATGTGTATAGCCTTTTAGGATTATTTTCTACACGAAAAACATACCCTGTCTTGAACAAAGATTTTATTGTCAGGGATGGTGGAGGGTGAAAATCGGTTCGATTTTCTTTTCAAAAGCTTTCAGTGTCAACCCCCAGTGGCCGTGGTAATACTTATCCAAGTAGTGCATTATCGAAGGCAATATTATCGGCGACGATACAATTTTGCAATGTAACATTATTATGTGCCAAATCAAATGATCTCAGTTTGATGCAAGTCATCGATGTCGGGTAGTAAGTTCGTTCAATGTTCCACTCAACTTCTTGTTTGTTCATTCTATGCATTATGATTCTATTTCTAAAACAACAACAACAACAAATTTTCACGCCATATCCACAACACACACATGTCTCGATTCTCACACACTTGTTTCGCTTCGCCCACATTCATGGCTATCTTCATACAAACACACCGGAAGATTTTTGGCGGTAATATTTAATAAGTTTCTGGAATTCCTGTGGTGATAAAAGTATTGATGTCTTGTTTGATATGATTAAGACTACTTGTTGTCTCTTGATTATGCTCATTATCCCAGTATAGCAAGTCATTCAACAATCATTTGTCGAGACAATATTTATATTTTAAAAGTTGTCACCTTTTCGATTATAGCATTATTATAGCATATTGGCTGTTCACTATTAAGTAACAATGTTCATATTCGTAACTAAGAAATCTTTATTCCATGTAGATATTCAAGTTGTAAATCTTTTACGTGCATCTAGAAATTTAATTATAGCATTAGAAGTCGATGTATTGTACTGTGATTAAAAATGTATTAGTCGATCATTGCTTTTGTTCGTGCATTATTCAATCCTGCATTTAGTTTCTCTAATTTATTTTGCATATTGTTTTCGTACAGACGAAGTAGTAACAAGTGCAACAGACGAATGACGAACCAACAGCTCATGACCAGGATACAAATAGGTAATGTAAATAGCCATAAAGCTTTAAATTCATTAATTGTTATTTTCAAAAAAAAAACATTTTATTTAGTAGTGGCGCTTAAAAGATGACAAGCGGTTATGATGACGATAATTAATGTAAAAGATTTCTTAGTTGCCACTTTATCTGTAACTTATAATTGGCCCTAGATTGCATTAATGCAACGACAATCTATGCCATTATTGCAGACTGTCTTTAGGTTCATCGATATATTCCCATTGTAGAGTAACTATTTTCGAAATTAATTCCACCGACATTTAAAATTACAGCGACTCATAATGGTTTCCTCAATAAACAAACTTGTTTAAGAGTACACTAGATAATAATAGCCGGAGCTACCCTATACTCTACAATTTATTGGGGTAAGACATGTCTACATTTATGGGAATGTGTAACAATATTGAATGTCAAACTGGTTTTATTTTTCGATATGAATAGTATTTTCGCCACATGTTTATAATGTATGCTCTAGTATAAAAAATATATTATAAATATGGAATCATTCCGGTTTCAGACAAGCCCGGGCTATTTAATAGATACCTATGAATAGCAAACCAGGTAAAATCAACAACAAATGCAACTCTGATGTCAAATCGAAATCGTTTATTCACTAGCCAGTGCCAAAGAAGCAGAGCCATGCATAAATAAATATAAATATACACGCGGAAAACAGAGACCATGTTTACAAGGAGACGAAAAAGGTTGATTTACATATTCATCAAAATATTATATTGTGTTACTTCGTACGTAGAAACTTAAAATTTACTTTTAATGTAAGTGTTCAATTTTAATAAAAAAAAGGTAGAGTTCGAACCGAGAGTATATAGATAAATATAACATGTAACATAAATAAAACATGTTTTTTTTAGTAATCGGTGACGTCATTGATCCATCCTTAAAGATATTTTTAAGAATTAGGTACTCTTCATTGTTGCGTTATAAAAATTCTCGCACGAAAGTGAGAACTACAATAATAACTCACCTGTGTTATGGTTATCCTGCTTGTTTTCAAGATTAGCCGAAGTCTCCTTCACTTCTGCCATTTTATCCACAAACACTCACCTGCAAATAAATATTTAATGTTTATTTATCACCGCTCTACCTCCTATTATCTTTATCGCTTATCACCTTGTAGACTCTATTTTAGTTGATTTTACTCAACATTGTTATCGAAAATACTGAAATGTATATAACTAATGGATAAAATCAATAATGTTTTCCATAAATTTCCCGTTTTCACTATTTTCTATGCTTATCGTCGACTTACTTGTATTATAATGGACACCGGTAGAGTGTATCACTGTAATCACTTAGGTAAACACGCCTAGAGCGAGGCACGATAAACACTCGCGGATTTGAATACAGCGCCGTCACGAACCGCCTCTTACAACCGCGGAGTAAACTAAAGTAATGTTACCAGCGCATTGCGTTTATTTACCCGTACGCACTGAATTTTATCTGCTGGTGTTTTTTTTAATAATAATATTTCGTTGATGTCTAACTTTATCGATAAAATTACTATTTTAATTGTTTTAAGAGTTTCGTTAATTTCTATATTCTTTTGTAAAACAAGAAACTATAGATATAATTATATAAATATTTTAATCTTATTATTATACAAATAAATATGATATCATCAAATAATTTGTCATATTTGTTTAGTTACCTATTATTTTAAGTTTCTACATATTTATATAGTCTTGGAAAGGCAGAATTGCTTTGACATTGTAGTAATGAAATTAAAAGAAGTTATTTAGTAGAATTATTTTTTTCAGTACTTGATACTATTATACTTATGTTTTTTTAATTATTTTTTCTCAAGTGTATATTAAATGTAAATGTTTGTGATTGTCTTTTTCCTATAAATTTTCAAGAAGTACAAATAAATAAAATAAAAGTTTTAGCGCTTATCACGCTATTTTAGACAGTATTTAATTTGTAAATAATAAAACTCTACAAATCATCTAGCAGCAGATGTTTTTGCACTTGAAGCATGCTTTTTAAATGGGAATTTTAAAAATATAAATTGAAAGTATATTATTGAATGCATAATTAAAAAAAATGAACTCCCACTTCAGTGGGAACTTTCTGCACACAGGTAACACCGCATTACAGCATCACAAGCGAGTTCCCGAGTACACCCGAGCGCAGCCGACGATCTTTTATTGATGCCGGCAAAACGTTTTCCGCGCCATTTTCCCTGGCTCGAGAGCGGAGTGATTTGGCAATCCCTTTTCCCAAAAGGTTGAATCTCATAAATATAGATACGTATAGGGCATTTGTGATTACGCTACGGTAGTTGCTACACATGTATTGCCTGTTAGTTTTTGCCTTAGATAGTGATATTTTGAAAGCATTAGAAACATCAGTATATACGCAATATCTACTTATCTTATATTTTCTGATGTGACTTATCATTCTGAGAATTATTTATTTAATTTCCAATAAAAGTAAAGGCAAAAGCGGGGACCGTCCGTACGCCTGTCCATAGATATTATATTATTATACTCTTTATGTCTTTCTGTCATCAGACTGCATGTAAGTCGATTGTACAACTAGTTCCTAGGATAGATATTAATTTGAAAATGTATCCCCTAAAGTGTTTAAATAGGAATAGAATATCTGTATTAACGTTTGCATAAACTCCGTCAGTTTTATCTATTAAAGCGTTGTTAACTTATAAGTTATAACTTAATATTATGTAAGTTTCGTACATAGCATGAACAAACAAAAGCAAAGGAATTTTATCGTCTTCTAAATGACTTAAATAAGGGATTAAAGTTTCATTTCATATACCAAAACAAATTAGCTAAGAAAATAATTTTATAAATTCCACAAGTGGGTAAGATGGCTCGAACACGAATAAGACGTAATTTATTTTGAAAAATGTATCCCCTAAGAGGATAAAATTTTGAAGATAAGACCTTGAAATTTTGCTTTAATTTTTGTTTTCTCAAAAAATCGGGAGTTTTCTGCCAGGTATCACGCATGTGATATATGTAGCCCATAGACATCTGCACAGCTATAAAATATGCAGCATTCTTCAGTCACGCGAAAAGTTGCTGCAGTCGCACTACCTCTTACAATCTTATCTATTATGAGTATTGTATATAAGTATAACAGTAAGAAGCAGTGCGAATAGGACCAGCACGACCGGGAACGTACCTCTTTGTTCACATGACACCGCCGTAAAAATAATTATTACTAAGATATTAGTAAAAGGTAGTGCCACATTGCATGTTTGCATGCAGCCGAATTGGGCCGGCTCGACCGGGGAGGTACCTCTCGCTTACTCGAGACCGGCGTAAAGTGACGGCTGTGCTGTCAAGTTTCGTGTGTGAGCAGCCGGTGGCCCATGGAGGTGGGAGGAGAAAGGACCGCATCGCATCTATATAGCCTCTATGCGGATGTCTATGGGCGTCGGTAGTCGTGAAAATGACTTCGACTGCTCGTTTGCCCCGTATATATAAAAAAACCGGCCAAGTGCGAGTCAGACTCGCGCACGAAGGGTTTCGTACCATTATCTACGAAAATATCTTTTGTAGCCTCATTTAATATTTATTTATTTTCATTTTTTTTATTATTTTATTTGAAAATAATTATTTATTTTAAGGTGAATAATAATAAATTAATATTCTGTGAATAATTCAATCGTCTACCTGTTGTCGTTATCAGTATCAAGCAATAAAATCACGTTTGTTGTATGGGAACCCCCTTAAATATTTGTTTTATTTTAATTATTTAATTAACGTTTTTTAAGGACAATATATAACTTAAGTTGACTACAGCAGTTGACTACGGTCATTGCTAATAGTTAGACGCTTCTCGCTCGGTTAGTCACGTATCAGGACTTCTCAACTCCTAATACTTTCACAATGTATGTGTGCGCTAAGTGTAATTGTGAAACGTCCGAAGTTGCAACCTGTAGCAATTGCAAACGTGTCTTCGATTTTTCGTGTGCGGGTATAACGGAGGCGGGGTTCCGAAAATTGGGAGATAGGAAGAACTCCTGGAGATGTCCGGATTGCAAGCTAGGGCTCTTCACTAAAGTTGCCCATGAACCTCTCTCCCCCATACAATTCAATACCATGCAAACTACGTTGCAAGATATTATGCAGAAGCTAGTACCTCTACAGAAGTTGACAGAAGATGTAGCCTCAATAAAAAATGAACTGGTGAGCCTGCAGAGATCGGTCGAATTTGCTCATGATACAATCCGAGAGTATGCGACGGCGTTGAAGGCACTGGATCTTCGCATAAAACAAGTGGAAGATAAAATTGAAGTCCTACCCTCACTACAGGCGGATATTATTCAGCTTCAAAACGATATGCGAGATAAGGAACAATGGGCG
>LUGF01026302.1:178453-199378 GCA_001625245.1 Calycopis cecrops
CATAAGGAATCATGCCATCGTCATCTTCGGCGTCCATACAGTCCTTTGTGACTTCCGCTACTTCGGAATCTTCAAGTTTTTCTCCTGAAGGAATTAATAATGATTTTTAATATTAGGTTATTTTTTTTATTATTTACCAATTTGTTCACGAATTGTCATTGTTATTCGTCGTAAATTAATAACTAATATAATAAAAAAATCTGTGAAAACTATTTAATCATTCTTAAGTAAACCGTAAACAGCAATAAGATCAGTTAAAGTTGCTTTATTAAAATTACTAAGTACTGATCAAAAAAACAACAAGTAGCTAGGCCTTAAAAAGTTATAACAATTCTATCATATGATGACATCACAAAACTATATAGCAATATAGCTATATAGCAATACTATATAGCATATTGATTACATAACAGCTGAAATGTTAGGCACAGCAGCTGTATGGCTGATTTGCTACGAGTAGATTCCTCACGATAATTATCGTTAATTATAATTAATCGATCATTAATATTATTCATGTTGGTATTCACAAAGATTTTCGTCTTTCCCATTCTTCTTTCTGAATCTTTAGATCTTTAAAAAAGTATTGTTTGCCTGACAATGAGAAACCGATCGTATTTAATGTAATTTAAATTAATAAAAAGTGGAAAAGTATATTATTTAACCAAAGTATAATATGGTTTTTGATCAAGAAGTGACAATACATTTTATTATCAGCTTATTTTATTTATACATTCACCACATTGTTAGTTCTAAATAAAAGTTGGCAAATGATCTTATCTCATTTAAATGTATCAACGAATCGGATGTATTTCTACCTGGACTTTAAATAACATGGAGTGTAGCCAAACTCTTGTCAAGTAAAAGTAATATTAATTTATTGGGTAGATATATTATCGAAATCATTATAAAAAAGTTGAAAAGAAGATTAAAATACAGTAAGATCAAGAGCTATGCAAATTGTCATCAACAGGTATTATAGGCATAACATATTTATCAATATTTATTGCCAAATATGCCTAGGTACTTATTCTCTATTAGATATTTTGCTATATAATGTAAAATATATTAATTATCAATATTATCAGATCAGTGAAAATGTATGTATCTATCTCATTTACATTTAAAACATACTCATAATAATGAAGATAATGTACCAAACTATAAAATAAACATTGTTTCATTCACTGCCATTATATTTTTGTTCCATTCAATTATACTTGTGTGTAGAGAGCACCGTCATAAGTAAACAGTTTGCAAAATACAGAAAGCATTAGTATTTATGATATTTAATTAGCTGTCGGGGCCACGCGTTACTGTGGCAAAAATACATCGAGACAATCGAAATAAAATGTAGCTTTTGTTTTCTGTTGGATTAAGTTATTTATGTGTGCAAAATTTGATTAAAATCTGTCAGTAATTTAGGAGTCCATCGCAGATAAATAATGTGACACGCGATTTATACGTTATAAGATATAGAGCCCGACAATCATGATGAAACAGGAACCAAATACAGATGAATGTTAATTACTCATCGTAAAAGATTGCAAAGAAGTTCCACAACACAATAACACTATGGATCTTATTAGTAAACATAGATTAACTTTATCCAAGTATTAAACTAGTATTAAACTGACATTTCATATTGTATAAACGTTTATTAGATATGGAATTTGACAGATGCCAGTTTAATACTAGGGTAATACATGAATAAAGTTAGTCTATGTTTATCTAATATAAGATATTCTTTTTATATCATGTAGCGAGAGGTACCTCCCCGGCCCAATTCGGCTACATGCCTGCAGCGTGGCTCTACTATAGATTATTGTAAACATTCTTACCTAACGCTAAAAGCGTGTGTGTAAGTTCAGCGCCAAGCATAAGTCCGTTCTCGTTCTTGTCATACAGTTTCAAACATTCCAAGAAGTCTTCATACACTCCCTGGTCCTTATCTTTTTTGCATTGGCTGTAGATGGGAAGGAACTCTTCAATCTGTAACAATTATAATTAGCATTAGATATAAAAACAAACTCAACACATCTTTACGCCACTTCCCAGATGTGGTAGACCTATTGTAGGTATGTGAAGCAAAACAACTATGTAAATGCCGTTAGGTCTTTTCTTGCAACCTGCCTGTGCCTATGACTATTATTTTAATATATTTTTTTGTCTACTTGTACAAAACTTCTTAATTATGATGTTTAAGAAATAAACCCTAGTTGAAAAAGGTAATATTAATTTGAAAAAAGTAATATGGATATTATATATTATGCTATATATTGCATAATCCTGACTATAAATTTATCTATTTTGAATTAATACATTTTTGCAGTATTTAGCGTTAATTATAATTTTTTAGCAGAGGACAGATTAGCACTCATAATATTGATTTGTTTTAGAATTTGAATACTGGGATACATGGATCATTTTTGATAGTATAGGCAAACGAGCATTCGGTGACATTTCTATTATCTATACTACCGAATCTGTTTCGTGCAGATGGGTTCCCATTAATCTTACCGTACTGGTTACTCACGAACCACACAAAAAGCACAGCTGTCACATCACGGTGGTATACTGTGAGCGAGCAGTTCTCCGGGGTAGAGCCGGCTCAAGGTATCGTGATACTTCTCCGCACAAAGCCTGGTAATCAAAAGTCCACTCACGGTAAGCATCTTCTCGCCCTTCTTCTTGGTGCCACCGAGTTTCTCGATTGTGGCGCAAGTGGGGTTTGAGTTGAGGGCCCTCAGGACGTCGCCCACGTTGAAGGCATCGATCTTGCCGCTGCCGTCGAAGTCGTAGATGGAGAAGGCGAAGGATGCCCCTGAGAAAACAAATCAATTTAATAACGTTACCAAAGACCAGTGGTGTAGCGTGCTCTATCGGGGCCCCTTATATAACTGGTTTGAGGGCCTTTTGGGAGGTTTTTGTTAATTTCCGCTTACGCATGTTGGGGGCCCCCGTGGCCCGGGGCCCCTTATAAATGATACGGCCGATACGGCGGTAGCTACGCCCCTGCCAAATACGCATTTATATATCCTGTACAAGCTGTACCGTGCGTTGCTATGACATCTGCCGAAAGTTGGTCGTACTAACTCATAGCTCATGCACAACATTGCTAGAGATCATCACTTGATCAAATGTATAGTTTACGACAGTATAAAGGACAAACAGACAAACATTCATTTTGATGGCAGGCGTATATTACCATCGACCAACTGATCGAGTTAGTAATACGCGCAAAATTTAACTGCTTTCCTTAAAAAAATTCAAGAACTATATCAAAGGTTGAACCCAGGTATGTTTCAAGGGTAAACAGTATATTTTAACCCGAATTAATTTGACGGCGTCCACTGTATGGTTTTTATGAGACGTTTTAGGTTTGCTGCTATTGCTTTTCCTGTTTCTAGCGTTAGTAGTTAGTAGCCATTGTAGTACGCCAGAGCAGTGGTACAAATATTTGTGGCACTGTTCTTCTTCATTTGGGATCCAAAGCCAACATTTCGATATGTCATTAAGTTCAAGTTTATTGTTAAATAACATTTCCTTTCTAATTACTAAAAAATGTGTACAGAGATAATAGATCATGTGAGCACCCAGGTGGATAGACGACATTGAAGTCATCAAGGGTAAAAAGTGAATAAGGGATGCCCAGGATCGAACAGAATATCGTGAAGGAGAAAAGGCCTACCTATACCCTGCAATGGACAGATATTGGCTGACAAGTCAGTAAGTAAATAGTTTCTAGAAATATTCGCTCCACTTCATTTACTTACAAGTTACCGATTCAATTTATTGTGTTCATATTTTTGCCTTTTAGATAAATATGTTAAAATTTACAATCGTGCTAAATATATGTATGATTGAGATATTGTTTGGTTAGTTACGTATGTCAGATAGTTACTTATCAATTATAAATTTTATATTTTTTCTAAAAGACTATCAACTGTTGCTGTTTATTATTATTTACGAAATTTTCTGAAAAACAACATTTGAGTATAAAAATAATCCAATAAATTTCCTATTTCAAGTCATGACTATGCGTAAATTGTAAATATTTAATGGTTAATGAAATTATTACTTCAGAATAAGCCGAGTATACTGATTGCTTCATTTATAAGTTTTGTAATCAGCGAAGAGATTTCAAAAGATAATATATAAATATGATATGGATAGATAAACAAAAGATAACTAGATGAAAAAGAAACCAAAAAATAATTATATTCTAGTGAATTTAGTTATTTATTGGCACGTCACAGGTGCGGGCGCGGGCGCGTGGGCGGTTCCGTAACAGTATCTTTCCCTCTACCACTCGTTTTGTTCGTTTCACATTCGTTGAGTCACAATCTAATTATATCTCGATTGTAACTGTGTCCCAATTTCGATTGAGTTCTATTTATTCAAAAATCGATTCTTTATTTATTTAAAAAAGTTCATCAATTATACTATATCCATTTAAATAGCAATGATATGGTTGTAACTAAGACCTATGCATCGTTTATATTATGTTAATATAAATAGCCTTGAATATAAATGTCAAGTACAAAAATGCAAGTTTACAATATATTGCATATATTTCCGTAACGATTAAGTCATATCTTTAACCCCAACAGGGCGATAATTGGCAACGCGCTGCGAGTGAAATCCGAGCGGAGTTTCTCTGTTTGGGCGGGCGGGCAGATCGCGTGACGCAACAAGTTAATTTAAGAACACAGCGTTCGCGCAACGATGGTGCCCCATCTCGTAGCGACGGGAGACTTATGTTTATAGAAATTCATAATCAGATAAAATTCACATAACCCTAATAAGTTGGCTATGGGTTGTGGACTCTTCAAAGTTTAAAAAACCCCCAATAAGACATGATTAAATAGTATTTACAATTCACCTGTGAAAAACGATCAATAAACATGCCAGATCGGTGATTAATGATATTGTTAGTCACTATTTTCATAATTGGGAGAGTTTTAAAGACTCGCAAGATATACAAAATTTGATGAAAGAAAGTTGACAGGTAGTTTAAAGATAAGTGTTTATCATAGATGTCATTAACAATCATCACGTAATATACCACTGCAAGGATTCAGAAAATATTATTAGTTGAACTGTAATAATATTTTGCTGTTACTATGAATTATTAGCATGAAAACTTACCAAATTAGCCAGTTCCTATGTTAAGATTCATTATGCATTACCAACATTCAGAAGCTAGGAAATCAGAGGCTAGTTCAGCTAGTTTTCGATCGCACACTCCTTTTTAGTTATATTGTATAAAAGACTTTTTTATTACTCTTAAAAAAGGTAATAGTATTTTATACTTACTTTCAACGTCGTTCTTGCTGAGGTCGCTCTGAAAAATGACCAAAAATATTTCGTTACATTGTGTTTAAAACTGTGTGGAGTTATGTGGTAGGTCTGTGTATCACGCACTGTATGTATTTGCTTGGGTATCCAAAAGACATGGTATTTATTTGCACTTTCGAATAATCACGTCACTATGAGATAACGAATTCGCGGCTTCCGGTCAGCGGGGTGTGAGTTATCACTTGTTAAATCATCCGTGTGGAACACCGATCCGTGGCACAATCTCACTGGTTGACTCACCATTTTGTGTGGTGTCGGTTCCTTCCCGGTCTTCACTGGCAGACGTTCAGACAAGAAGTGGGGCTCGGGAACTTTTCGCCGGACTGTTTTAACTGATTGAGATGGCGCCCTCGTATGGATATTCGAGATTTAGCCCAGGAATTCACGACTGTTCTATTTTCAGCGGAGTTGAACTGCGCCGGCGGCGTTCGCAGACTCGCAAAGATGATACGAGCGGGAAAGAGACCAGAGGTATTTTCATGATGCCCAAAGCACACACCAGTATTATATATAGTACATAGTACGTATCTACGATAAAACTAAATCTATCGGATACATGCCGTATATATTCTTGGAATCGGAGGTGCATGGGGAACATATATTGTTTAAGCTGAAGTAATATTATGTCACGCAGAAACCTTGACGGGAATGTAAATTGTGAACTTTCAACTCTAGAAAAAATAGTCGATGCGTAAAATAGACTAGTTTTATTTAATTTGAGGACTGTGAGTCATTTAAACTTCGCACCAATGTATTTTATTGCTTTCTAAATATTTAGGCAAACGTATAATGTTAAATATTTATAAGTTCTATGACTACTTACAAACTTTGTGAAAGTAGAATCAAAAATCTTGTGTTTCGCTCTAGATTAACTTCTAATATTAATATTGTTTAAATATTATATTTTTTAATTTACTATTGTTCTTATTTTTTAATTTAGGTACTACTTCCAGTAGGATTGGCCGTCTAGCACTTCACAGAAATAAGTAGAAGGAGAGAAGTGCTTTTACCCAATAGTGTGACACACAATGCTGAAAACAATAATGATAATATTGTACAATATTCAATATGTATGCTTATTTACGTATACGTGATTGTTTAATTATTAATATTTGTTAAGTAATTTAATATTTTTAAAGTGTACATACAATTGTAAACCAAAAATAGAGTGAAACTGTATTTCAAATTTTTTGTGGACTTCATGAATCACTCCTTCAAAAGCACTAAATCTAAGCTTTTAAGTTTCATCGCAGATGATGAAAATATATTCTCAGTTTAAGTACTTAAATTTTAGCATATAAATATGCTGTAGTAGTAGAGTAATAAATATGTATATATACCTAGATCACTAGCTGATTTCATCCGCATAAGTTTCGTCCCCGTGGAAATACCGAGATAATAATATGTAGCCTATATGTTGACCCGATCTGTTAGTAACATTCCTGCAAAATTTGAGGTAAAGCCATGCAGTACTTTTTGAGTTTGGCCCGGACATACCTACAGATAACAGACAAAAATTCTAAAAACTATATTTTTGGGCTCGATATCGACTGTAGATCATGCCCCAAGTATTCTCTTAAAAATATACAATGTACAGTTTTGACTTTTCCATAATTTTATTATAAATATGCTGTATGTCTCTCATTTAGGTATATTAGAACTGGGATCTTATGAATACATAGGAAATAAGACCAAAATACTTGTAAATATACATATTTAATAAACATATCTCTGGGCTTATTTCAAAATACATTGCTACCTCGCTGCACAGGTGAACAGGCTCATTGGCAAACTCCGATTCTCGATATAGATACACCTGACTAATGACCAATATCTAATAGAAAGCAGGCGTATTTCTAGTGTTAATTTATTACCAGTGAGTCTGAGACAGTTTCACGTTTACTAAATAAAATTCAATCCTATCCTTAAATGATATCTTTTAAATTTTTGATGTCAAATAGTTTATGGTGTCTTACAGTAGTTCGGTTCACAGTTGTTTGTCAATACCATTTTTTTTTGTTTTTGTTTTATTTTCTTATTTTCCAACACATCTACGTTTGGAGGTGGGATTTTCAAAGTATCGTTTTATAGTAAATGGGACAAAAATGGCTACACATATTAGTAAATAAGGTCATTTTATTGATATACAATTTGCAGTTATTATATATCCGACTGAAGCTTTAGTTATTAGACCTTGCCTGAACTAGAATTAATTAATTAATAATGTTCGATTACAGACACATCAGTAGCGTGCTCCTTCAGAGTACTGGAGCCAGGGGTGAGGATGGGAACCTCGCCCCATTGCCCGGATCCGACGTCGTAGTAGGGATTGTTCAGAGCAGGACAGTCCTCAAGGAGGACAAATCTGACCTTTTCACGGAGGCCAGGTTGTCGCTGAAGGGATCCTATTGCTTCCTGATCCAAGACCCTCCAATTATAGCGACTGAAGGCACCTGCAGGGGTTACGTCGGTATTGCACTGAGTGTTGAGTCCGAGGTAGGTTTAGGGTCCACCCGGGCTCCTAGGTATCATACGTAAATGTATTCCCCTGCGCAACAAAAAAAGGTACAGCCAAATGTAAGTCTCTATGAGCCTAACAGATTTGGAGAAAACTGCTTAAAAGAAAAAAAAATACAGTAACATTTTGGTAAATTTAAATTAAGACATGGTGGTAATTGTATTTTATCTCTAATTTTATCCAGCGAGTGTCGTGTTTAGACTGATATGCTAACTTTACATCTCGATTCGAAATCAGCCTATAGCCGTCTACTGCTGAACGTGGGCCTCCCCCATAGAGCGCCAACCATCCCGATATTGGGCAGGCCGGCATCCATCCGCAGGACGCCACGTCTCGATTAGATTAGGATAATCAATTTTGAATCGATACCTGGGAGTGTATTTCATTAGTCCCAAATTTCTGATAAGCGTGCACAAAAATTTTACAGTTTTATTATATATCGAATATTGCGATTAACAAATACCCCAATATTCGACAATTCACTAATACTAATAGGAATATACTACTACTAGACACAGCATAGGCAAAATCTTCGATCTCCGAAAGGATGGAGTCGCAATAATTTTTCTGATAGTAATTTCCAAGCGTTGCAAGAGTACTGACCTATTGGGTAGCTCGCGAGCTTCGACGAAAACGGGTCAAGTGTCCTATTAAAAACTGACGCTGTCGGAAGCAACTCTTATTTCGTATTTTCTGTTATAGTTCTGAATAAAAACGCGAAACGGCATTATATAGTTTATTGGAACAACCGAGCAAGATTATAAACCTTACAGAATACACAACCAGATGTTATGCTGAATAATTACATTATTTTACAGTTTTATTTTGTTTTTATGATTTTTTCATAGTAAGTATAAGGGACAAACGAGCAGTCGGAGCCATTTTCATGACTATAACCGACGACCATAGACATCCGCATAAAGGTTATACTTAGGGTATATATATTCTTCCTCCCTCGACCTCCATGGGCCACGGGCTACTTACACACCACATGAAACGCGACAGCATAGCTGCTACTTTCCGCCGATATCGTGTACTAAGGAGGTACCTCTAGTTCGGTCGTGCCTGCCCAATTCGGCTACATGTATTCCGGCATCGTGGCACTACATGAATCAAATAAAAATGTTTATATGTAAAAATATAAACCCGATAGGTTTTTTTTATGGTATAGGGAGGGCAAACGAGCAGTCGGAGCCATTTTCATGACTTCCGACGTCCATAGACATCCGTATAGAAACTACTCAGACGCGCTGAACTCCTTTCTGCTCCCACCTCCTTAGAACACCGGCTACTTACACACCGCACGAAACGCGACAACACAGCTGTCACTTCACGCCGGTCTCGTGTAAGCGAGAGGTACCTCCCCGGTCGTGCCGGCCCAATTCGGTTGAGGCACTACCTCTTACTAGATATAAAAATGACAAAACTGAAAATATGAAAACAAGAAATCCCCAGACATTTATTATCATTTATTATCCATGCATTTCGCGTTAGTTTTTCACTTTATTAACATCGAAAGATCCCCTAAACATGAAGTTTAGAACGCGTCTGCTTCCAGATAGCCGAGTGCACGAACGCTTCGCTTATTGTGTTGAACTTCCACGCGCAGTGCGAGGGCGGAGGCATTTGCAAGTTCTCCATGAGACTGGTGGCTCGACGTCTGGCATCGGGTGACAGGTGGCACGAGCCTCGCTCCGCACCATGGTGGACCTAAACAGACAATATTTAGTCCTGCGTGACGAATTCAGACAACAAGCCAAATTTGTAAACTTTCGCCCCCTTATTAATAAACATGGAATAACTATATCCAAGATATAACCTAGTAATAAACTGACATCTGTCAAATTCCTTAATAAAAAAACACAAAAAAGTATGGAATTTGACAGATGTCAATTTATTACCAGGTTATTACTTGGATATAGTTATTCCATGTTTATTAATAAGGGGGTCGATGACTTCAAGCTAATACATATACCCCCATAACAATAAACATAGAATAGCCTAATCCAAGTAATAAACTGACATATGTCAAATTCCGTACTTTTGTTTTTTAATATGATATCCTAACCGCCTGTTTGGAAGTTGACAGATGCCAGTTTAATACTAGGTTATTACTTGGATTAAGTTATTCTATGTTTATCAATAAGGGGGATATGGTTTATCTTGTAAAAGACAAAGGTTGAAAATCTAATGTAATATTTATTAAATTTTCGACTTGATGGATCTGTCTGTCAAATTACAAGGTTCACCATTCCACCTAAACGCCTGTTTTCTATTTGGATTCAGTAAAATTTAGTTCCATTGCTGCATTGCCATCGCATTGGCACAATTGTGTAACTACACAGTTAACCTGATTGTGTACTACACCGTGTATCTCTTGTTCACAATACCTGCTTAAAATAACAGCTATGCTGTTTCGATGGAGGACATCTACTATAGTTCATCATCGGCTAATAGTTATGCCGATGTCCAAGTGAGTCAAATGTCATCAAAAGATTCGCAAAGATATTTGAAAACTACTATAAACATTTAATTATACAAGTTGTAGAAGTTAATACAAATAGATTACAAATTCCAATGAAATTAAATATACAAAACAAAATTTCTAGATATTTCTTTCATACGCTTACAAATTTCAAAGCAAAACCTTGTATTTTTTAATGGATCGCCTTCGCCACCACCAGCTTCGACACCGGGCGAACCACCTCTTGCCTTGTACCCGACATCGGCGTAACAAATTACTTTTACATGGACCTTTCCCGGCAGCGCAGTCCTTTGAAGTCGTTGGCAATTCAATATTTTTCTGAAAATCATCCAGTTTGTAAAAACACGCCTCTGACTTCTATTAGTGTTTATTGGAACGAATCCAACAAAACTATATGGAATTTGTGATGTTACAGAAAATAAAAAATAATTGACTCTGATGAAGCGAGTCATATTTCTCAAAACACAAAATGAAATTAAAAATATAAAAGGCATTACTGTACACACAATCTCTAATTTCAAATAATTTTTTTTAGTTTTAAGAAATATAATGTATACTTCCATTAAAATATATTAGCATTAGCTAAGCCAAAAGTAGAGTGGTGAATAATGGAAATAAAATATAACGTACATTTCAAGTTGAGCAAAAATATATTATGTCTAAGTTATAATGTAGATAGTTCATGAGAGTCGATCAAAGAGTTTCGAAGACTTGTTCTAACATCACGAGACTTTTCTATAGATAAAGATTATTAACTAACTTATTAAGAGATCCTATTAAGTTTGAGTCATCTATTAAGTTTAAGTTAATAAATAATCTTTGATTTCATTTCATTATGTATCAGATCGTATTGAGGTCGGAAGAGGGTGGATCCAAATGCTATTCTTTATAATATTCTTTCTCATTTTAATGTAACCACTATTAGTTGTTAAAAAATTATAATAAAGAACCTTTATGAGAAAGGCCCTAGTTCCACCGGTATTTAGCTAAAGTTTTACCTGATTCTGGTCTTCATTTAAACCTTCCTGTGACCGAAGATCTATTTCTTGCAAAGAAAGCATTTTAGGATCCTGTAGTGTTGGTATTATATCCCCACACTGGTCGAAGTCATCTTCAAACAAACGTAAGAATTAATCATAAACTACGTGATCATTAGTTATTAGTAAAAACTATAAAAAAATTTGTCATTGTCATATGTGTGTGGTCAATTTGTAATATTTTTTTGTACAAATTGAGTATTTTGTGTGTGCCGGTTTCATTTTAGTTTGGTAAAATAATAATATCTAATACATGTTCTATTAAAATAAAAGCTTACTGGATATAATAATTGACATTATATGGAGATATAATCTTCAACTATACCAAATTCAAACGCCTCCTCCATTCACCAATGTCTTTGAAAAAAGAATGGATTTTTTTCTTCACTATTAACATTATTTCGCTCACATGTCCCGGGCGTGAAGTGGACTCTATGCATTATGGTGCGGTTTGTTAGAAGTCGGCTGGACGGGATTCATCTCATAGAGGTTCAAGTCAATACAAAAGAATAAAATGAATTGATTTTTTAAAGATTTAAACCGATACTTACAATTTAATGTTGAGTACGATATTTCATAAGTGCACAAATCTTTTAAATAATTAATCTGAAAAAATATATTAGATTTTTTTAAATTTTTAGATTATTATTTGTAGGTAGGTGCCTCAAAAGTAAGAGGCAAGAGCTCTTACACACGAGCGGCACGTGTCAACGGCAGAGGTAAGGCGCGTCGACGCCAGCCGTAGCCTGCAGCCGTCGATAAGTATCGACTGCTTCTGTAGACTGCAGCCGACGACAAATATCGACAACTACCGTAGACTGCAGCCGTCGATAAGTGTCGACTGCAGCTGTAACATGCTGCCGTCGACAAGTGTCGACTGCAGCTGTAGAATGCAGCCGTCGACAAATATCGACGACTACCGTAGACTGCAGCCGTCGACAAGTGTCGACTGCAGCTGTAGAATGCAGCCGTCGACAAGTGTCGACTGCAGCTGTAACATGCAGCCGTCGACAAGTGTCGACTGCAGCTGTAACATGCAGCCGTCGACAAGTGTCGACTGCAGCTGTAGAATGCAGCCGTCGCGTCACCGCGCGCCGCGCCGACGACGGCTGAAGTTAACTCTTCCGTGACCCGTGCCGCTCGTCTGTAAGCGCTCTTATTCATAATATTTGTTTTACTTTCTGCTTCAAAGCGATAGAGCTTTGGGGCACGGAGTGTTAAATGTCAATCGGTAACATCGCTCTTGGGGATTTTCTCAGCATTTTTTTGGAAGTGTTGAAACCGCGTTGCAGCCGAAATGGGCTGGCACGACCAGGGAGGTACCGCTAGCACGACAACGACGTAAAGTGACCACTGTGATGTCGTGTTTTGTGCGGTGTATAGGTAAGCTCGTATGGTAGGGTATGTAAAGATCCGATAGCCAATGGAGATGGGAATAGGAATGAAGACATCGTATTTGGTAGTCATGAAAATGGTGCCGACTGTTGTTTGTCCTCTTGACTTAATCGTACTCAGTATGCTTCGTGTTACATTCCAAGTAAGTAAAAAGTTATAAAAGACCTGTAAAGTATGGGTCAAACCATAATCAAGAGGGGCAAGACCAAGACAACGTGGAAAAAAGTCACTCATGACGTTCTCAATACCTTGGGAAGTAAGAAAGTTTGCCGCGACTTATTTGGCAGCATGTTATCTGCAAAGACAAGCTTTCCCGTAGGTTCCACACAGAAGCAATGTAACATCCATACAACGGATCTTTGCCATGAGCAGGGGCAAAATTACCTCGGTAAAATTTTCGATAGGTGACACAATTAGATTTCCACGCTTTCTAATTTAACCCATGGGGACCTTTCTCTGGCGAAAATATAACACATACAAATTTAACAAAAAACGAAACAAACCTCATGAATACTTTTATCAGGCTTTATTCCATATTCCTCTATTTTGTTATCCTGAAACAAAGTAAATCTATATTATATTAAGCTTATAATTTACAAAAGAATGTAATTGTAATAAACAGTTGTTATATTTCTAAGTGTAACCTCAAGATTGATTCTACGATGTCGACAGCGGTTTCTCAGTCTTGTGTCAAGAAGAAGTTCTTCAAGTATAAAGGTGATCGCACATTATACCAACTCGACGCCGCGCCGCCTCGACTCCAACTCAACTTCAACTTAACTCGACGTATGGCATCCAAATGTAAGTTTTTCGACGTCGGCGTTGGGTTGTTACAATGTGCGAACACCTTAAAGGGGTTGACAGCTCTGCAAACGTTATACGTCACCATGGCATTACAACGTCTGTCTGGTTAACTAGTTGTAAATAAAATCAAAATAGTTTAAAATATAAAATAATTATGTACCTCGTTTGTACTTTTTTCTATCGCGATGTCATTTTCATTATCATTATTCACATCTGTTTTTGTGGTTGTCTTGTT
This sequence comes from Calycopis cecrops, assembly GCA_001625245.1. Lineage (NCBI taxonomy): Eukaryota > Metazoa > Arthropoda > Insecta > Lepidoptera > Lycaenidae > Calycopis > Calycopis cecrops. Next base: position 192,286 of record LUGF01026302.1, read on the forward strand.
ATGATTCACTTCTATAAACAATGTCTGATCATTATTTTCTTTAATATCTATAGCATCAGATAGTAGTGAGTAACTTGAACAGGCTTCTTCAGACAAATCTCTATCACTCTCAACCTTATTACAAGCGATCGTTTCATTGACAGTATTATGAATGCACTTATCGACCATCTCAGAGATATACTCAATCAACGATAGGTCAGATTCCTTTTTATCTTCAACAAAATCAACGTCATCAGCACCTTCTAGCTCACTCATATCAAATAGTTGAGTTATGAACATCGAAGTTGATTTTACCATTTCATCGTGGTTCTAAAAATATTTCGTTAAGAAATTAACAGTAAAGAAAAATATTAAAAGCAATGCTTACTTGCTTAGTCCGATTAATTACAAGCAAAGGGTAGTCATTGCAGTATAGACTGGAACGACCGTTGATATATACCTTATCTTTGTGTCAAGTAAAAACAAAATAGGAGGATAGACCAATGCAACAGACATAATATAAAAATATAGCAGATCTTATCGCAGTTTAGTCGTCTATTTAATTAGCCTGACGTTTTACAGAACCCATGGGCACGGGTGGACTGAGATAATAGATGACCTGTTGTCACGAGGTATTAAAATTCGCGTAAACTTAAGACATATAAAACATTATACTCGGTTTTCTATTGAAGTCATTCGAATGACATCGCCACATTGATTCTATGAGCGCCAGTGAGAGGAATGGAGAGGAAGGGCAGATGTATTGAACTCAAATAAAAGTTAGATATTCATACAAACCGAAGCACTTTCCTGATCACCTTGTCCTAAAACAACAAGCTTAGTTTTATTTTTGTATTTGGAAGATTTTTGGAATTCGAAAAAGGATTTTAGTATTTACCTTTTTCTGGTGTAGATGTTAGCACCGGACTGTGGAAATTACTATTCCTTAAATTATCGCTTGAAAGGACATAGGTCATATTTTGATTGTTAGTTTTCTCATGTATTCGTTTTAAGCACGGCATATATCTCCATGGATCTGTTTGAAAAATATCCGATATTAAAAAAAATAACTTTTAGGTCTACTTCTCGAACACAGACGTCGTTCTTACTAGAAGCTGTCACAGAGCCAGCTATAATGCACGCTTCTTCTAAAATATCACTGATCAAATGCACTGCTTGCACCGCGACCTGTCGCGGATCACGCTTCTCGTGCTCTGCAAATAATAACAAACTTAAAAAATATCAGTAACATTTTTTGTATAACAAGATAGATTTAAATATTTGCCTTCATTTTTTGTCATTATTGTTTTTAATGTTTCTATTTTTTGTTGAATTAAACGAAATTCAATATCTAAGTACGTTTTTCTTCACATTAAAATTTCGCCAATTTTAATGACAGTTTTATTTTTCACGTGTCATATGCCAGTGGAAGGTTACATTAAAATATTATCAGCCAGTGATTGACGAGTATATAGGTACACGACTTCCGGCGAAGCCTTAGATCGTATAGTAATAAGGCCGAAGCTATGTTTTTCACTACATGTTGCATATTACACATGAAATTAAATGAAGTCCAATTTAATACTAAAACTAGATCGCCAAACACTGGAGTTTTGGAATCACAAAGGCGTATATGCCTTTGAGGTTTCAACACTGACCAGTCCAATGTTCCGTACAGCGGATATGGATCTCTTGATGTCCGTTGTATACGCAGTGCCACGCGCCTTGTTAACCTGGTTTGTGGTTTGAGTTCTACAAATTAAAATAAGCGAATGGGTCAACAGATTTTGTAAGAGGCGTATATTATTGATACGGGATGAGTGGGGAGGTACCTTTCGCTCACATGACACCGATATAGTGACACTGTGTGAGAAAACCCTGTACTGTTACTAATTTTGTACTGTTACTAATTTTGAATTAGTGTTTAGGACATGGAATCCTAAACCTTCTTTCTTTCTTTTGCTGACGCAATACATTTACGTATGAAACCTAGGAGCCCAAGTGGCCCCTAGACCTATATAGGACTCGACACACACGACTAAACCCCTGCCTTCACCCGCTATAACTGGAGGGCCCGTGATCTACGAGCAACAGGAGTACCAGCGACAGGATGGCCTCGGCGAAAAGGTCAGACTTCTCCTCTTTGAGGGCTGTCCGGCTGTCGAAGGCCTAACTACTCCGACGTTGGGCTCAGGTTCCTATCCTGACCCCTGGTGTGAGAACACAGAGGCACACAAACCTACAAGCATCTTCTGGGGGAATGGAATCCTAAAGCTATGGTATAGTAAAATAGTCGTACATATCATTATTCATACGAAATTCGTTGCTATTTCTGTAACGCCCAGCCATTCGCTTCGGTATTGTTTAACCTCGGACTATTTTAGCTTATTTCTAGATCATGCTACAATATGTTTTACACGAATGCCTATACGCCGGAAAGAAATACGTCCATAAACATTAGCTGTGCCCCTTGATTTCATTCGTTTATCCGAACTATTTAAAAATCCGACAGATTTTTTGCTGTTGTAGGACCGGGATTGGAACACGGGACCTCACGTCTGTGGTTAATCATGCAACTAGACCACGAGGCAGTCATAGATATACATGTCGCTTACTTCACCAATAACAACAAAGTATACGACGGTAGAACAATCTATAAAGTGGCAAATGTTATTGCAGCCGCTCCCTGCTCTATTTATAAAGTAAATTGCCCGCCTTTATGTGACTATTGATATCCATAAAGAATGTCTGTTAGATACCTACTGGTTTTACGATAGTACACACAAGCATAAACCATTTATCGTGGAGAGTGTTCCGAGGAATGGACTAATACCTGCAACTTGATTTATTTTATATTATACTAGCTGCGCTCTGAGGTTTCACCCGCGTAAGATTCTATCCCGTGGAAATATCGAGATGAAAAATAGATGTTGGCCGATTTTCAGACCTACCCAATATGCACACAAAATTTCATGAGAATCGGTCTAGGCGTTTCGGAGGAGTATAGTCCAAAGTTCACTACCGCTTAAAGCTTAAAGCGTAAGTCTTTAAGCGCAATTTCTTCTCGCGCACTACTTCTTTATGAAATAAGTTGCTCCTGTGATATTTTCGGATTAAGCCGACTTGGGAATCTTCAATAAAAGAGCTTATTTATCTATGAAAGGACTCGTAAGGGTCTGGTAACCTTTTAGCATTAGGTATCCCGACTGCTTGCTTGTCGCCATTTCAAAAAAAACTACGATCCTACGTATAAGTATAAGAATAACACTGTCACGTTTTTGTGTCAGCTGGTGTGACCTGAGCGTCGCCATGACAACGGGAGGCTGTCCCGAAAGCTTGCGGCCATCTGCGCACAGATCAATGGGATCTCGTCTAGGGTTGCCAGCTAATAGAAATTATATAAAAATTTGTATTTGTTTTATAATAGTTTGAGCTACAAATTGTAAATTATGCAGAAAAGTTGCATTTGAAATTTAATAATTGAATGTGGAGTTGCTGGGCTAGATAGTGGACTGATAACAACTACGTTAACGGTTAATTGATATAAGTGTCGAGGGTTGAACAATGGATTTAAATTAATGTAAGCTAAACAAAAATGCTATATGCCATCTATGTGAGTAGATAAATACAAACATATTCTCCCCTGCTGTGCTGTGCATCACGCTAAAGTAAGTTGATAAATCAATTAAATATATTATAGACTTGTAAAAGTATTTAGTAATTTTTCTACAATAATATTCCGTTATATTTCTAAGGTACTATAGATAAATAGACCAGTGTGAAAAGATATTTAACACATTTTTAGATTGGCACAAAATATCTTAATCAAAATAAATTACAAAATAATCTCAGTTAGATGCTTACCTTAACGGAATTCTGTTCCATCCACTATAAGAAAGTTTAATAAATAATTCTTTCACAGTACAAACAATAAGTACCTACCTAGGTATATTTAAATATATCTTTTTTAATATTAACGTGAAACATAAAATATTTGGTAGTAGTATTAAATATTATTGTATTGATTAATAATAATAGTAAACTTAGTTAATAATTAATTGAATTGAAATAATCTGTTGAAAATTGTTTAAGTAGTTATTAATAATTATGGCAGTATTAGTTTTAAGATGATGATTTCCGCCAACCCTAGCTTGGCTACCACAGCGAATGCGCAAAGGCTCACTTTACGTAGCGCTTCTACGGAGCTACTCGCTATTTCGTAGCCACCTACTTCTTTACTTGTTATTCCTCTTATTATGAGCACATATTAATATAAACTAGGAATAGTAATTATTTATCAATCTTAAGGTTTGTTAATTATTAATAAACTTAAAAAATTACGTTTAAAGTATTGAGAAACAAAAAAAACGGTATTTTTATTACTTTAGTATCAATGGATAGTTGATAGTGATGATGAAAAATAAGGAAAGCTCCGAAGATGATTCCTACAACGAAGATGTCATCCCCATCGCTGTGCAGATGTTCTTGTGGAAACAAACAACACCATTCGTGCGACCGAAATTTGGAAAAGTACACGACTCTGCATGCACGGTCAGTCATATTTTCAATTTTCATACTTTAATTTCTATATTATACATAATAAATAAAAAATGTTATGAACGCTAAGGCAGTTTACATATTACAAGTCGCTAAATAATCAACGAAAGTGTCCATACTTACTTTACAAATTAGAGTTCTTTGATAAGTAAATACCTATCGTAAATCACGATTTCAAACTTACGGAATCAAAAATATATTTCAACAACAGTTAATGGAATCAATGTATCTTCTTGTTTTTCTTAATTTATGTACATTTGAATTCAATTCGTATGAAATAACCACGTTTGAAGCCATTATATTAAAAAAATATATTAGGATTATGTAATGTGCGTATATTATATTGTTAGCGTATCAAATTTAACCTTCTTTTTTAATTTACGGCGCAATGTATTTAGAAACTGCCACCGAATCCGGTTAGGATCCTACTTACAAATCCACGGAAGAACCAATTGGAGGAACCGAATACCCATTAACACTTCGCGGGTGCCGGTCGCTTACTCCCATACTGCGGCCAGTAAGTTGTAGTGCCACGGTATTGGAAATTGGGGGCCGGCACGACCCCGGAGGTACCACTCGCTTACACGATATAGGCATAAGTATCCGGTGGCCTATCGAGCAGTGGTGAGGAATGGGGGCAACGCATCTGTATAACCTCTATGCTAATGTCTATTGGTGATTGCTCTTTTGTCCCTTATACTAAAAATATTGAGGCATCACGTATCTGTCAGCAACAGGGCCCACTTTACCCCACCTACAGAAACAGAAGACAAAATTTGGTTACAAACTCTCATAATAATTATGAGAATAGGTCTAGTAGGTAATTATATTATCAATTGAAGTATTAAGCAACGCAAAGCAAGGCAACAAGCTTCTAGACTGCCATGCTAACTAGGACTTAGATTGAGATTTAAATAGAGGTAGTGCCATTCTGCATGTTTACATGCAGCCGACTTGGGCCGGCACGACCGCGGAGGTACCTCTCGCTTACACGAAACCGGCGTGAAGTGACAGCTATGCTGTCGCGTTTCGTGCGGTGTGTAAGTAGCCGGTGGCCCATGGAGGTGGGAGGAGAAAGGAGGGCGGCGTATCTGTATAGCCTCTATGCGGATGTCTATGGGCGTCGATAGTCATGAAAATGGCTCCGACTGCTCGTTTACCCCTCTATACCATAAAAAAAAAATAGTGGCTGAAATGTGAACTTTATGCTAGCAAATTTTTGTTTGTACGTATGATATGTTGTCAAACACAACTGTCAAATTACGCCGATATCGCTTACACAAGCGAGAGATATCTTCTCAATCGCGCTCAATTCGGCTACATGTTTGCATGCAGTGTGGCACTACCTCTTACTAAAAACTTATATTTTAAGTGACTTATTAGCGTGTACTTTTATTCACATACCATCCTGGCACATTCCATAATAAGCACTTTATACCGTCGGCTAAAGAAGAATGTTTTCAACTAACGTAGGTACTTTCCCGTAACGACCTACGTGTAACGTGGCCAAAACGTGATCTCCAATTATAGGAGTAATTTGAAAATATTCTGTAGTATTGTGATATTGGACATGCTGTATTTGACCGAAAAACTTGCAATGATAGTAAAGGTCCGCCTATCACCAAAGTTATATCATGTGATCTATTTAAAATAGTAGGACCTACTAGTAATGTAATTCACATTACTGGTTTATGAAGTACCTACTTATGTATTTTACGCTATTTAAGCGGCAGATAATAATAATTATTTACATGCTCCAATAAACTGGTAGCCGAAGTGCTAATAAAATTCTTGTGTTTTTGGAAAGAGGTCTTAGTAGACTATAGCTCAGTTACGCCAGTCTAAAGATCTCATCGCAGTAGCCGGTCAGCATCCGATGTCAGAGGCGAGAGATCATCCATCTCTGCGTTTCTTATTTAATTAATATACCTACATACCATACCATGAAATTATGGACGGACATGCAAGAATATTGATGAGGATGATCATAAATAACATGTATTTTAGTTAAATAAAAAAAATAATGACATTTTATTAAATGATGCATTAAATTTGTAATATTTTTTGTTGTTTACAGTTTTGCCAACGGGCACCTGGACACCATGTAAGTTTTCATTAACAGATTTTAAGGATATTTCTAAAAAAATCCAACTATTTCAATAGCACTCTATGTGGCTAAATTAATCAAATTAAAAAATCATTACTCTGATTTTTATCAGAAAGAAAGGGCCTAAATGTAGGTAACAAAATGCGCTATCCTACTTATTATATTTTTTCGTTTGCCAAAGTTCATTCCACTCATTAATTTCTGGGTCGATAAATATGTTTAATTTCAAATTGTATTGCTACGTATTTTTACTATTACTTAATGTAACAAGTAAGTATCTATTTTTTATTCAAAATCGAAAAACATTTAGGGGTGTTATCCTTTGTATCATAACAATTTTATATACACCTACTTACTTACCTGCCCGGTAAGTATGTATAATATTATTTTTTATTTTGAAACCCCTTTATAATTAATAAATATTTTAACGTAAGTACATAATTTTAACTA
>LUGF01026302.1:210025-228420 GCA_001625245.1 Calycopis cecrops
CAGCGGCCCGTGAAGAGAGAAAGAGGAAGGGGGGGCAATGCATCTGTATAGCCTCTATGCTGATGACTATGGCTTCGACTACTCGTTTTCCTTCTTATACTATAAAAAAAGTTAATGTTGTGTCACCTGTGAAAGTACTGTAGCGTTTGCACTAGTTGATTTGTTTATGGGGGCGTTCTTTAGTGCAAATCCACTTATACTCCTAAATTATCACTTCATGTAATAGCTATGCCAATCTGGCTGAAATATGTGATAAATAATATACTTGGTTACTTATACGTTTATTTATCGTCACATAATTATAACTTATTATTAATTAAAGTAATCCGAATTAGACTTTCATGCTGACTTTATTATATATCTTCTTTGCACTTGGAGGTGCCCCTCAGAAGAATGAAAAAATCTTACATTGTCAAGAAAAGACAAAATTCAAATTCATTCTTTTGTCCGAATTCTACACAGCTATGTTTTTTATATTAAAAAAAACATATCCATTGTGCAGGTTTCATCGCTCGTTCGTTCAAATAGTTTCTATAATATAAAAATTAATTTATATTCCTATGTTATCGTAACGCTAAGCACTACAATATTCATTGTATAGTTAATGTTGTGTCACCTGTTAAAGTACACACGTCAGGTATATTATATTTAATCAATATAATATGTAAATAATGTGTGTTGTTCTTAAAATAAATTAAAAAATTATACGTACGGTTGGTGCACTACAGCCCTAATCTTAGCAGTCGCAGTATATGTTATGATATAAATGATACTTTTAGTTTAATTGATTATGATAATTCCAGGGCTCCATCGAGTCCGTGATGGATTCGGTGAGCGTGCAGGGCGCGCACACGCCAGAGCGCAAGCCGAGCCTCACGCGCTCGCAGACAGACTCCAACATTACGTACGTAGTGGAAGACTCGCAAGAGGCGCCCGGCTCGCACCACTACATCAACAAAGATGGCGACATTAACTTTCAAGTTGTTTTAAAGGTTAATTAATATATAACTTTAGTAGAAGTAAGAGATAAACTTAAATTAATAATTATGTTAAACTAGCTGCGCTCCGCGGTTTCACCCGCGTAAATCATCCCGTAGAAAATAGAAAATCATCCCATGGCATCCCATAAGAAAAAAATTTCAAGATTTAAACTATCCTGTGTTAATCCAAGTTACCCTCTATGTGTGTGCCAAATTTCATGAAAATCGGTGCAACAGTTTTTGCGTGAAGGAGTAGTAACAAACAAACAAATATACAAACTTTAGCATTTATAATATTAGTAAGATAAGATTTCGCAGTATGCTAAATGAGTCTGCTCTTGGGATACTGCGATACATAAATTTTATTGAAGAGCGGGAAGTCCTAACACAAGTGCTTGTGCACTTAAGGAGCGTCGAATCATTTATGGTTTGTAATTTATAATTCTAGTACAACTACAATGAACTGTTTTAAAACACAACATGTTGAAGTAAAATGCCTAAAACATACTGGGAACGAGTTAATAGACTGTCACGTCAACTAGTGGCTAAAATGTGAACTTTTTCCTTGCATATTTTCGTTAGGCTATTTGTAAAAACTGAAATATACAAAATAAAATTTAAATATTAATTGTCAATCTTTTGTAAGTATTCAATGTCTCAAATTAACATTGCACGATCCCTGTAGGTATTTTTTATCCCGAAATGAAAACAATATAAAAAAATAATATATTGCTTTATAGGCGGTATATAAAGTTTCCACTATGGACAGCATCTACATCACCATACGGGTGATGGAAGTGGTATTGAACCTGGTGGATGCTCTCATGGAGATCGGAGTCCACAAACACTGGCTGCCGGACCAGAAAGACTATCGCCCAGAGGTCGTCGACCCCTTGGCCGAGTTTCAAAAGGACAAAGATAGTAAGGTAATAAAGCGTACTGTATTTTTTACATTAGAGTATTAAGACTGGTTCGAAATGTAAAACCAGGGTGCCTGAAAAAAACATTTTGGTTCTGATTTAGATTAAGTCCATGTACCACACGCATGAATTTGGATTGGTGGAGACGAGTTAGAGGTCATCCTACCAGCCGATTACAAAATGAACTTTAGGTACCAACTGTTTGCAACGCAGAAAAAAAACCTTTCAAATGTTCGAAGTCGTAACTCAATATAAGTAATTCGATACTAAAATTTAAAATTCTCCCGCCCATAAAGACAACGTCCACGCAGAGTGTTGTTTAACTTAGTTTATCGAATATGAAAGATTAGACAAGCAACGCCGCGAAAGTTTGTCCTATCTCTATTGGCGATAAAAATAAAGCAACGCTGATGTCGGTGGGCACGCAAACAATCAAGTGGTTCCCAATTATGTTAGAAATGACGATAATATGTTTAAATAAAATTATTTCATCAGCGCCATCACTACTGACATTGCCTACGATGTTTTAAAGTAAAAATATAATTAAACTAGCTTCCGCCCGCGGTTTCGCCCGCGTGGATTTCGGACTTCAAAAATGATTCAAAATTTTAACTTATTATGATATTCTGATATGAAAGCTATATTACTGTAAAGTTTCATGAAAATCCGTTCAGTAGATTTTTTTGTGAAAGAGTTACAAACATTCTTACAAACTTTCGCTTTTATAATATTAGTAGGATGAAAATAAGTGCTTACATGGTATAATAGATGGCGCTATCCGTGGTGTCCGTAATAGCTTTGCGAAAAAATGCAGAACTTCAAAGTCTAAAGAAGTAACTTCAAGCATTTAACTGATTTTACAGGAGAGAGATTCCGGCATCCCGTGTGCACCGAGCCAAGAGTCTACCAACGTGGAGTGTGGAGACAAGGAAAAGGCGCCAGAGGATGAAAACGTTGACTGTCCTTACTATATGATCATGCACATCACTCTCAGGTAATCCATTTACGTACTATGCTTTACCAACTTAGCAATGAAAGTCTTAACACCGTCAATCGCTGAATTCCATTATAGGACTTCGCGCCAAAATTCCAAATTCCACCGTCACCACCTAGATCCTCCGAAGTCTACTACTGTGCGCTATAAGCGCAATTTCATCCCACGCACCATTGCAATATGGAATCAGCTGCCCCCCTCGGTATTTCCGGACCGATACGACCTAGGGATCTTCAAGAAAAGAGCTTATTCTTTCCTCAAAGGTCGGCAACGCATCTGTTAGACCTCTGGTGTTACGGATGTCTGTGGGCGTTGGTGTTCACTTTACATCAGGTGACCTAACTGCTCGTTTACCTCCTATGCTATAAAAAAAAAAAAAAAAATCTAGCTGGGATGACCGAGGAAATACCTACATCTACTTACTCAATATAGTGTAGTGTAAAAGAACACTCGCGCTACTGCTGCCACATTTTATAAACCGAGTCTGCCACAATATATTAACAGGACTATAGCAAGTTTTGATACTACCTGTACTCTCCAGGTTGCTGCGTCAGCTGGGCTGCTCGCACGGCTGCTCCACAGCGCTGCGCGGGCCGCAGGCGGAGAGTCTGCGCGTGCAGGCCCGCGCGGCGCTGCGTGGACTGCGGGCGACGGACTCGCCGCGGTTCACGGCGCGCCTCGTCGAAGTCACCCGGCGCGCGCCGCTGCGGGAGGTGCTAGACAACCTGCACGCCACTGTGGGCTACTGCGCGGAGCCGCCCACCACCGTGTCGCCTATGAGTGAGTACAATACCTTACCATAATTAAATCGTATTTTAGGTAGATTAGAAAATATACTGTGAGTCATAATATATTTAGTAACATGATTTTAGATATTATTCCCAATTATCGAATGCATAAAAGCAAACTGGCGAGAAAAAGCTAGCTAACAATTATGAAAAAATATTGTTTTTAAGAATACACTATTTTTTATAAAATTCAATAATAATATGACGTCACATAGCCTAGCCATGACAATATAAAATCATTCCCTATATGGTATAGGGAATGATTAAAAAAAAAAAGAGAAGAGAAACAAAGAGCATACAAAACTTTACCATATTGAAACAATTACAGATCAACAAAAGCGCAACAACGGCAAGTCGCCGGACATGAGCAACTTGCAGGCGGGGTACGCGAGCAACTTCGGCGCGGGCGGTGGCGGGGGGCCCAACGGCAATCGCACCATAGAAACGTTCATCGTCGACTCCACCTTCCGTGTGCTCGTTACGAGGTTCGCCTTGATGCACAAGGAGCTAAAGCTGCTTGATAATGCCGTAAGTATTGACGTATTTGAATATAAGTACATATTGATAGACACACTTTACTAATAAACCAACACACTGCCATTGACAAGAATCTCCTTTAATTTAGAAAAAATGATGATACTTATAGGTACTATTTGCAACTTATACCAATAGCGCGATTCAGCTTTTAAAGTAATATGGTATAACACCATCTAGGGAGTTATAATGTAACTAAGTTTGAATGAAATACAAAATGTTTTGAACACAATCTAAATGATTGCGTATGTGCGGAACAATTAATTATACAAATAAAAAAATATATTGTTATTTAACGGTAAATATTCGACGTTTAACACATGTTACAGTATCCATGTGCTTATTTTATAAAAATAAAATTGATATCGGGAATTAGACCGTATGCGGGCTTATTAACGAACAAGTACGTAAATTGATGATAATGATCCGCAGGCGCTATACGCAGAGATACGGCTGCTACTGAGTTACGTGCGCGAGGCGCACGGCGGACAGTTCCGCGTGGTAGCGTTCAGTGCGCTGCTCGACACCGCCGAGCGACCCGGCGCGCAGCAGAGGGACTCTAACATGCAGACCACTAGGGTCATAAGGTAAGGTATAAGTACCCGCAGGTGTTGTTCCTCAGTCGTTCTCACCTCAAGAGTTTTCACAACTTCGATTTGCGCAATTGACCATATCTTCTGAATTTTTAAGAGCGGAGACTTACGACTAGTAGATGACCATAGCCTTACTAGTAGGGGGCATTAGGCGATTATAAATAACACATGGTACCGCTCACCGCCGCGTGGGGCGTAGCCGGTACAGCAGGTAACAGTTTGAACAGGTGGCACACACGATGATCCGCGCAGCTATGCGGCTCTCCGTGTGTGAGGCACCGCCCCTCAGCGCGGATGTCAGCGCGGAGGGGTGGTGGCGGCGAGAACACCGCTCGCCCGCGCGGTTTGGCGGTGTACGTGTGTTTGGTATCAACGGATTTAATAGAGCCCAATGCAACTTGAGATCCGCTTCACCGCACACCGCGGCGGTGAGCGATGCAGTGTGTTATCCGCCTTAATGTCGTTTATCTTATTTATACATTATTCCCAATTTTAATGCGTATATCTATATTATCCGAAACCGCTATTTATAAGACTCTACTAGCGACCCCTAGAGCATATTCTGAACCAATTGAGAAAACGCTACTCTGAAGGTGTTAAACACTGTTGTGCAATATAAGTTATTAAATGTGTACAGACATATACAAAGAGCCGCGGACGACGAGCGTGGCTCAGACACCGGCGCCGACTCCGGATACGCTGTGGACGAGAAAATACATAAGAAATTCACGTTCAAAAAGAGAAGCACTTCGGCTACTGGAGCCCACGTGAGTAGCCATCTAACCGGCAGTTCCACGACTATATAACTATCAGATTGCTCCCCACACTGCTCGATGCGGTTGCAATGTGTTAAATGACATACCAATAATATTTATTTATTAGTTTAACGCGTCTTTTTCTGTTTACGGCCTAGTAGGTCCCAAAAAGGTACGATAAGGCAAAGGAACAGTCGGAGCCATTTTCAAGAATACCCAAACACATAAAGTTATATGGTTGCGTTGTCCTCCGTCCTCGTCCCCCCTCTGAGGGCCACCGGCTACTTACACATTGCACGAAACGAGATAGCTCAGTCAGTTTACGCCGGTAATTCGTGTAAGCGAGAGATACCTCCACATGTCGACCTAATTCAATTGCATGCGTGCATGCAGAGTGGCACTACCTCTTACTATATAGTTTGATGACCAGACTGGGGCAGTGGTAGAGGGCTCGGATAAGCGGAGCATATTGCGCCAGGGGTCGCAGGTTCGAATCCCGCTTTGATCTAGATATTATGTGTTTCTAAAAAAAATATAAAATTAAATTTATAAAACGTATTAAATATATTTTCGTTGTCTAGTACCCATAACACAAGTCCTTACGGCACTTAGCACGGAAGTAGACTAATGTAGTGGGATAAGTCCACAGATATTAATATTATTATTGTTTTTACCTCTACGGATGATCCGATTGAGTTATTTTCTCAGATGTTATCACAGAGCCTTCTTGAGACGGAGGCGGGGTCGGAGTCGGCGAGTCAGTCGCCCCTGTCAGTGCGCGCGCGCCGCCATCCGCTCACGCCGCGCCACTCCGAGCGCGCGCTGCCGCCGCTCGCGCTCGCCGACGCGCACCACGCCATCGTGCACTCACACTCCGTGCCCAACAAGTTCCACATCAGCGGGATAGGTGAGCACTTAGGGCCTTATTAATAAACATAGATTAATTAACTTTACTCCAAATATTAAACTGTCATCTGTCAAATTCCGTACTGTTTATGTGTTTATTAATATGGGGATAGAATCTCCAGATTAAGCAATTTTTTAAGTTTTTATTGGGTCCAGATACTGAATTTTACACTCGTCCGTAACGTTTTTTATAAGACCTTTTATTATACATATAATTATGGATTAAAAATTATTTAATTTAAAAAAGCTTACATTCGACTACTAACCCGTAACATTGCATTCTAGTGAAATGGTTCCGCGGCAAGCCATCGTCGCTGGTGCGTGAGGGCCGCTCGATGGGGTCTGGCGAGTCGCTGCGCGCTGCCGGGTCGCTCGCGTCGCTGCGTACGCCGGCGCCGCGCGCGCGCCCCGCACACGTGCGCCGCCGCGTCGGACACACTCTGCACAGGTACACACATACACACATCCTCTCCATACCACAAGTATTTTTTTCATAGAATAAAGGGGCAAAAGTCGGAGACATTATTCTTTGACTATAGACGTTATACAAATGAGCTGCCTTTCTCTTCCCCCCTTCATGGGCTACCATCTGCTTACACACCAAACGAAACGCGACAGCATAGCTGTCACTTTACGCAGGTATCGTGCAAGTGAGAGGTACCTCGTCGTGCCTGCCGGATTCGGATGCATGCATGCAGCGTGACTGCATGAGCGTGAGCACTACATGTTACAAAGCTCGCGCACACAGGTTTGCAAAACGCCATAGGATTACACCGTGCACGTGCTGGCCTGAATCTTGTTTTAACTGTTGTCTGGACTATTTTGGCTTTATCAAGTCTTAGATGTGTATTTTCTCTTTCCGTCTCATCAAACATTTAGTTTTCGTATATTATGTCTTTTAGCATTGTCGTTTTTTTCTTGTAATTTTTTTTTCGTCAATAATAAAGCGGTGGTGGTACTGTACCAAAAGCTAAATTTAATGACATTCCTGACTCCTTTCGTCCTTCTATGCGCAGGACATATTATAGTGCACAAGTATGCGCGCAGACACAAGTGCACTCTCTACTCCCTCATTCTCATATTCCGATGGGACGGCAATCAGACACGACCGGTGAGAAATCAGGCGCAGGACCGACGGCTGAACGTGCTCTCCGAGGCACGGGGGTGTGCGCCACCGAAAACGTCTCGACTCCGGACTGTTATTAGAATTAGAAAAATCCCAATTACAATTTTTGCTCCGACCCGAGATTCGAACCCAGGACCTCACGTCTGTGCATGATGCACGTTGAACATGCTTACCACTAGACCACGAGGCAGTCAAAAAAACTGTCTTATCCCGTTGGTGACCCATACAACAATGCTAATTAAAATATTTTTCTAATTCTCAGAGCAAGAAAGAGAGTTGAAGACCGACTTAACAGATTCGGTCTAAGGAAAATGGGAAAGAAACGCGACGGCAGCATAGAAGAGACGACTGGGGGATGTAAGTCATTTAGATACTTATATTATTTTTATAGATTCTATCAGATGCTAATCATATCTAACTTTGTCCTTCTAAAGTACGAAGATTCTTCATTATATTCTGCATTTTACCTATTATACATACACTCTGATTACTGGCTGAATAGGTTTATATGAAGTAGTCTCTAATTCGGATCTTAGATCATTTGGTAAATTAATCTTCACATTTTTAATATACGGCAAAAGGTCTTAAGTAGGAACCTTTTCCCAGGGTTCTGAATTATTAAGGATAAAAGCCATAGGACATACTCGACTTTTAGATGCAGTCGCAGGATTTAGCGTCTTTCTGCGACCGGTCATGCGACAGTATCGCGATCTCGCAACTGCATTTAGACGTTAATTGACATTAGCGTCTAAGTCGCCGCTTCTGGCGTCTTGAAGTGTGCGCTCCGCCTCTAGTTGCATTTAGCGTCTAAAAAGCGCGTCTGAAAGTCTCGTGGGTTTTTTTGTTATGGTATAGGGGGGCAAACGAGCAGTCGGAGCCATTTTCATGACCACCGACACTCACAGATATCCGCATAAAAGCTATATAGATGCGCTGCTCTCCTTTCTCCTCCCGCCTCCATGGGCTGTCGCCCTAAGAGGATACACGGGCAGTCGTGACTCGTAAGTATTCTTGATGTGACGTTGACTCTCTCCTCTCCTTTGCGAAGTAACAAACCACATGTAACGCGCCACCATAGCTTCCACTTTGCCGCGGTATCATGCGAGGTAAGACACGTACCCAGTCTTGGTGATGGTTTTTGAAGTAAAACTTCTATACGCGCGCCTGTTATGGGCAGTAAGCTGGCGACAGCGTTACAAAAATCACACATCGGGCGAGGCCAATGGCCAATGGGCCAATTTATTAAGGAGTAAACTCCATGATACAGACATGTCGCGGCGCGGCTCCGCGGAGGGCGGGTCGGGCGGCGGCGACTCGGAAGTCGTGGTGCTGAAGCGGCGGCGGCTGGTGGCGGCCGCGCCGCTGTACGCAGGGCTGGCGCGCTTCAGCTTCATACTGGACGCGACGCAGCCCGGCGCCACGCCCGACGCGCTGTTTNNNNCTTGGTACCTTTTTTTTTTTTTACTAAGGTATAAAGGGGCAAACGAGCAGTCGGAGCCATTTTCATGACTACCGACGCCCATAGACATCATAGACATAGAGGTCATATAGATGCGTTGCCCCCCTTTTTCCTCATCCGCCCATGGGCCACCAGCTATTTACACACCGCACGAAACGCGACAGCACAACTGTCACTTTATGCCGGTCTGGTGTAAGCGAGAAGCACCTCTTTGATCGTGCAGGCCCAATTCGATGCAAGCACGCAGTGTGGCACTACCTCTTACTGAAATGGCCTTATGGGACCAGGAGCAGTGCTCACTATATTAATGTTTGACGGACAGCGTTACATATAGTAGCGCTAACCGGCAGGCATTAATATTACGTCAGCACGTGCGCCGTACGCTCGAGGTATGTAAAGCGAACGGACACGCATTACTAAGAGCATATATGCAACTACGTGTATGAAATATGTGCTTTCTTACATATATAAGTATAAGACCCGTGGACTTGATTTATAGTGGGTAACCAGACATGTCTGTCATCTCTAAGATTAGGGGCAGCTCACTTGCGTTAGCTAATATGCTGGAAGTGATTAAAAAAATGCCCGATTAATGCAGTATATTATTCTATAATATACTATATTAAAGTTTAGTTGTATTGATTACTGGACTATGTTACTGATGTCTGTATGTTTGTGATGATAAAAACAAAATTTTGTTTGGCTACGAGTACGTGGTTAATTGGTCCATTATACACATCTACAACTATTCTGGAGTGATTTGGGATTTATAGATATTTGGCTTACACTTTAGTAATTAGTCTCCTATATAAGTTCCTCCTCCATATACCTCTACTAACGGCGTAGTATTATGTGCACGAGATGTACGACCCCGGCCATGTTGACTCGGCTACCCCTAACCACACTGTGTTACAGCCGCACACGGTGGTGGTGGGTCGGGCGGCGATGCTACTCGAGTGCGCTCACCTGGTCCACAGCTGCAACAAGGGCCAGTGGCCGTACTGGCTCAAGTCCAACTTATCAAAGAATCCAAGTAAGTATTAAAATTCAATCACACTTTTTGAAATAAAATTTCTTAACGTGCACTTGACTTGGGGAGTACGCTGATAAATGCATGACGAGAGCGTTGCGAAAAGTGTGATCGGGCGACGCGAACGCAAGTTGAGAGGGACATATAAGGCAGTGAAAACAGAGACAGAGAGAGGGAGATACGTTTCTTATATTAGGTACTGTAGGCATTGCGCGCGCACATTTTCTTTCTCTCTGCCTTTCATAGCCAGTTATGTTTAGTGTTTGCAATTTTACTTCCGTCGTGTGGTCTAAAGCACATACATTCTTTTATATTGTAAATATTTTTTTTATTAAATTAGTCCCTTTGATGGACTAATTCAAATTGTGACGGTACATATAAAAAAAAATCGAAACAGATTAAAGGATAATAAGCAATCCAAAACAGACATCCATGTACATTACCGTAGAGGTTATGTAGTTGTGTTGCCCTCCATACTTTGCAACTGGTACACTAATGAATTATATATTGTGTAGTGCCTTCAGGACCGCTGCAGTTGAGAAGACAACGGCTGGCTGGAAAACTGTTCTACCAGTGGGCTGAAGTAAGTAATTAGATTCTTTATAATATTACTAGCTTTACTACAGTTTATTGTTTGAAATTTTTCATTTCGATCATTTATATTCACATAAAATATATAGATAATTTTATCTTTACTGTGGAACATATGTTGTATAGGCGATACAGACTCCTTTTAAAATAAAAAATATTCGTACTTGTTTGAGGCTTTCGAGTGTGTTACACATTTTTTGTTACTTTACGGGTTTTATCACGATAAAATATTTATTAAAGGTACTAGCGAAAACATATACCTTTGCTCGACACATCGGCGGGGTTAGTAGTAGCAAGTAACAATAAAATATATAAAGTTGAGACATTCTTGTAAGAACTACTTATTAAAGAAAAAATAAAACAGACTACTAAACAGTCACGACAAACTTACTTAAATATTTGCGTAATGCAGGCGATCGGAAACCGACTAGAGGAGATGTTGAACGAAGATAAGAAGCATGTAGACAATGTGGTCAGCCTCGTCAATGACCCCGACGGACAGAGAGAGCTGCTGCAGCAAGATGAGGAGGAGGACTTCCTCGACGAAGGTACCTATGTCATAGTCTATTTATATATAATAAAATCGTAGGAAACTCAAAACTGTACACTGAATATTTTTTAAAAGAATACGGGCGTGGTCAAAAGAATACTTGGGGAGTAATCTAAAATCGATATCGAAGCCAAAAATATAGTTTTTGGATTTTTTTTCTGTATTGATGTGATGAGTTTAGCCCGGACGTACGACCGCGCTAAACTCAAGAGTACTACATGGATTTAATTAAAATTTTGCATGAATATTACTAACAGGTCGGGTCAATATATAGGCTACATATTATCACGCTATCACCTACGGAGGAGGAGCTGTGAATCTTTCATTCGGAAGAATTAAGAACATCATTTTTTTAAGTTCCAAATCCACGCAGACGAAGCTGCGGGCGGAAGTTAGTCAAATAAATAAAATAAAAATAAAAAATATTTATCTTCAGACTTTCAGAGAAGTTAGTATTACAAATAGCTTAATACAAATGTCAGTACACACACAAATTAATAGAAGAGGGTGTCTCCAGACCGAGCTGGCTGACCGAACCCTCAAAACATGGAGTTCCATGAAGGTTCATCCCTTGTGTGAATATAACACAAAGGTTCTGGTTAATTGATTTAAAAAATAACTATTATAGCAAGCATCCGTCTACCCGGCAAGCCTATCGGTGCGGAGTGCCCTAGAGCCCTTCGAATAGTAGCTTGCGTACTACTGTTCGAGATCACAGCGTTTCTCCGAGAGACGTACCAGAACCTGCCCAAGTCCTGCCGCTCCTCGCTAAAGGAGAGAGGACCCTGGGACCGCGTCTATAGGTACGATTATCGCTTGCCCATTACTATTGGTAAGTAGTGCCATATATAAGCGTACCAATGATTTATGTTATTATGTTTTGCGAAGGTGGATGCAAAAGCGGAGACGTTTGTTGTGTAATAATAAGTGAGTTTATTATGTTACATACGTTTAGTGATAATGTAAAGAGTGCATATTATGATCAAAGTTTTCGTTTTAACAGGGCTCTTAGCAGTCAACACACATTAATGCCAGTCGAGTATGTGATCTGACAACATAATGCATGCTTACTCGCACAATACGTGCATGCATAGAACTTGACACGTAACGAGACACATAGTAATGATGAGAGATTAGTCATGCGTTCTCACTTTTTGATTAAGGCACCCGATCCTACAGGGGAGGCAGATTTTTTTTCGATTCATAAGAGTGTGTGCTTTCATGTCTGCCCTTTGCTAGGATCTGAGAGATTGCGTGTTAATGAGAGGGCAATACAATTAATGCATGGTATGCATTTGTATAAAGAGTTAAAGTAGGCTCACTGAAATACGACACGAGAATATAGTTAAACAAAATTAGATTAGATTGATTTAGTGATTTTTCGCTTTGCTACATTGGCATGCCACGTATTAAAATTCATAATAGTCGATATAGGCGATTGCTTCGTGCGCCGCATGTGGTGGATGTGGGTTTGAAGGGACGGTGTTTGATACAGAGAAGCGAACCGCCGCTGGAGTATGGCACTATCGAGTATGGGGCACTCGCAGGCCTCGGCGCAGAGCCTGCAGTCTATCGCCGGCGCGGAGACAGAGAGGAAGATATCTTTTGTCCTTCACGAGCCCGAGAACGTGTCGGGCGGAAGCAACGTCACTGTAAGATATTTTGCTTGTACTAATTAGTAATTTCTTTTCGTTTTTTAGCAAGCATGTTCAGTCGCATATTATCATGATATACCTAGGCTTTTCTTTACTTTAAAGTTACTTTATTTACTTACAAGGCATACCAAGATAGGAATTGTAAGTAAAGAAATAATTTTGTATATATTTTAACATTAACATTTGTACATAACTATCTTCATTTTGCTGGCCTGTCTTCTTTGTCTATGGAAGCACGTTAAAACGCGGATTATTACTATGGCCGGATATACAAGATTGCGCCGCGCGCCGGATTGTTCTTCATTTGAGTCGTAATTTGTCTTATCGGCATACCAATGGGGAAGAATAGAGTAAAATTGTCTACTACATAATATATTATTAGTAGTAATAAATAAAGACCTCTGCTTTTGTTGATATGGAGGGCATCTAATTTCCTTTGTAAGTATAGTTTTTCTTCGCTTCCACTGCAAAAATTTAAGTCTGACAAAAAAAGTGTTTGCTTCAGATCACACGCCTGAAGTAAAACTTCATACGCGAAACATAACTGGCTATGAGAGGGAAATGGACAGAATATGTGCTCGCGGACTGATCTTTCTTGCTCCTACAGTAATATAAGAAACTCTCTCTCTTTCGGTTTTCACTAACTTATATCTCCCTCTCAACTTCCGTTTGCGTCAGCCGATCACACTTTTCGTAACGCTCACGTCATGCATTCATCAGCTTACTCCCTA
The DNA here is from genome assembly GCA_001625245.1 of Calycopis cecrops. Classification (NCBI taxonomy): domain Eukaryota; kingdom Metazoa; phylum Arthropoda; class Insecta; order Lepidoptera; family Lycaenidae; genus Calycopis; species Calycopis cecrops. Next base: position 223,638 of record LUGF01026302.1, read on the forward strand.
AGTCAAGCGGGCGTAAAGCAGTTTTACTTCAAAAGACAATAATATGAATACGCTTTAGTACCCTGTCACAATAACTTTCTTTGACAAGTCAAAGCAATATTATGGAATTTCAAAAAAACAAACTATGACAAGGTACTAAAGTGTATTATACTCGGGACTGTACATATGTACATGTTTGCAGCTGCCCGAAGTGATCCCGCCTGAGGACAAGAAGGGTCGGCTGGGCCCGCGCAAGGGCGTGGCGCGGCGCAGCGCTCAGTCCGCCTACGGCTCCTTCAAGAGGCGCTCCATCAAACTTCGCCAGAAGGACGTGCGCGACACCGAAGATTGTACGTTAATACTAGACTAGCAGTTACTTCCGGGTTTGCTCGCGGTGGTTTTTCGCGACAAAAAGGAGTCTATGGCACTCTTTAGTCCTTCAACTATCTCCATACTAAATCACAACGATCCGTTGATCCGATATGATGTGAAAGAAGGACCAAGGAACAAATAAACAAACATACACATTTTCGCATTTATAGGTAATATTAGTATTCATTTCCCCCGCGGCTTCGGTCGCGTTGAAGCACTTTAATAAATATCAATGAACATTGCATTAAAATCATTGCATTAAAAAACAGCTTTACGCGGCTATAAAACAAAACATTAGCGATCGACAGCACGGTTTCTTGGGGGGCCGTTCAACTACTACCAACCTCGTACTTTGTAGTGATTACCTTTCGGATGGTATGTCTCAGCGCGCGCAAGTAGACGTTATTTATACAGACTTTTGTAAGTGTTTTGATCGTCTAGATCATGTCGTACTTCTGCGCAAGTTATTATATATTGGCGTGAGAGGTAACTTCTTTCGATGGTTTTCATCATATGTTGATAATCGATGTCAAACGGTGGTCCTAAATGGTTATTCCTCTAGAACTATGTACATTCCTTCTAGTATACCTCAGGGTTCATTATTAGGACCTTTACTATTTAATATCCTAATCAATGATGTTACAACATGTTTTACTAACGCCAAAATTCTTCTATTTGCTGACGACATGAAGATACTGAGCCAAATAAAAACTGAAGAGGATGCTCGTCGACTGCAATATGATCTTGATAAATTTCATGATTATTGCGTTATAACAAATTGGATTTGAATATATCTAAATGCTTTGTATGCACTTTCACTCGAAAGCCCAAACCCATACACTATGAGTACAAATTTAATGACACCTCTATAAGCAGGGTCAATAGCGTTCGAGATCTCGGCGTCACCTTCGATTCAAAACTCCTTTTCGACTCACATATAAACAATATTGTTGACAAAGCTTCTAAATGTTTAGGTTTCGTATTAAGAACATCCGCTGATTTTAAGAACATAAAAACACTAAAAAATTTTGTACTGTGCCTTCGTGCGTAGTCACCTCGAATATTGCTCACCAGTATGGAACCCTATCTATGACGTATATATCAATCGTATAGAAAACATTCAAAAGAAATTTTTGCGGTATATTCAATTTCGAACCAAAATTAATTTACCAAATTATCATGCTCGTTGCAAGAAATTTCACCTAATGCCTCTGATTGAACGAAGAAAAGTCGCTGATCTAACCTTTCTATTCAAATTAAGTAATAGTGTAATCGATTGTCCTGAACTGATGAACAAAATCGAGCTTCGTGTACCACCGACTACATTTCGGAAAACTCAGCTTCTACATATTACACAAGCTAAATCTAATAGGGAATATGCGTATGATTCAAATAATGATAATTTTTTTTATATGTAAAGTCTTTTCCTGTAGATGTGCGTACGTATTAATATTTTTTTGTATTATTTTGTTTTCAATCAGAAAATAATTATTGAAAAGTGCAAAAATTGTGCGGGAAGATTGAATTAGGTGAAACGCACGCCATTGGTTGGCATGAATTGTGACGTCAAATATCATAATAATCTCATTGTCAAAGAGCATTGGAGCATTGCCATTGGTGGTTGTTATGATGCGTGACGTCATGTCAGCGCGGCAAAATGGCGATCGTTTAAAAAGCTGTTATCGTCCTACTAATTTGAAATATTTTTTTTGAACTTAATATTGTTTGTTCAGCGCTTGTAATTTTTTACATTAATGTAATTATGTAAATTATCATTTAAAAATATAAAAAAAATACATGCATATTCCCTATTACCGAAGCAATTCGTACATGTTAAGAGCTAACAAATCATACAATAAGGTATCTCAGAGCATCGCCATTGATTTATTTCACACTAGTATCAATAAATGAAAGCAAATTATCAGTGCAACTTTCTACGAGAATAGCTAAACTTTTTCACAATTTTTAAGTCATTTCTACATGTTATCTCACTACTGCCTATTTCACTGTAGCTAATCACTTTCTACCTGTACAAACTTTTAATTGGCCTTCTTAAATTATTGTTATGTTAATTTTGTTGTATTAGCTGTAAGTTTTTCTTATGTAATAAAAAAAAATAAAAAAAAAATAAAAAAATAGACAATCCGTGGCCATTTTCATGCCTACCGACATCTATAAATAAGATACATAAATGTCTGTGGACTTTACGCACCACGTTAGCCTAGCCCCGTGCTAAGTACCGCAAGGACTTGTGTTACAGGTACTAGACAACGGAATATATTTAATATGATTTATTAATTTAAGAAATTTTATATATTTCAATGTTTTATTATAGGAATACATATAATACATAGATAAACATCCATGACCATGGAGGGAACCCGCGACCCTAGACGCAACATCTACTTATCCGAGCCCTGTACCAATGCGCCAGCCTGGTCGTCAGTATATATCAGCATAGAGATCGTCGCCTATAGACATCAGCATAGAGGTTATACAGATGCGTTGCCCTCTTCCCCTCCCCCCTCCAAGAGCCACTGGCTACTTGCTGTAAACTAAACCAGTTACGTATCAGAGCTGAGCAATTTATCGATATTGTAATCGATTATTGCAGTTATAAACAGAAGATCGGACTCGATCCAGAGCAGGAGGAAAGTGTCCTCGCTGTCCGACAGAAGCGACACGTCCGAAGTGTACCCCGGAACAGGTACGCATCACTGCCGCACGCATGCACGCTGCTAGCACGCACGTAGTGACAGTATTTAAACGAACGTAAAATGCAAGTTGGTTGCGGGTCGAATCCCACCCAATTATTTTTACTAGTGAACCCGCGAAGATCGAAATTCAATCTAAGTGAAACTTTTTTGTAAATAACAACTGAATGTCAAATGCTATTTTATGTCATCGTAACTAAGGTAAACAATTTATGTATAATTTTCAACACTGCAACACTTGCAAAAGACACATAAACTTTATCAATAATCACGTGTGTCTTTTAAGTTATCAATGTGTCAGAAGCATGGTAGTTTGTGTAAAGTTTTATTTATTAAATTAAAGTACTTTATAAACATTATAATTAAACATATATTAGCGTTCTGCACTTTTCTTACACGTAAACTATAAGTGTGCCAATCATATTCCTCCGTCCGCGCAATTTTCGTAAAAATGTACGCGAAGATTTTACTTCGCGTACTAATATGTAGATAAAATAGAAGGGCAAATCAGCAGTCTGTAGAGCACCGACACGCGTGAACATCAACATAGAGCTTATATACATTGCGCTCCTTCCTTCTAGCGCCTACAAAGGCCACCGAAGACTCACCCCACGAAACGCGACAGCATAACTGTCTCCTTACAACGCATCGTGTGATTGAGAGGTATTGTGTAAGCTGCACGTCCGGGATAGATGCTACTTTTTTTTTTTTTGTTTGTTTGTATATATACCCTTCGTGAAGTTTATGATCCGTATTCTATCAAGGGGATGAAGCTTCAGGTTGTGGGTATGTGGATTATGTGAGTGCCTGCCATTTTACCCACCCGTGTATATTAAAATGTATAGAAGTAATTACTTTACGGGTTTTAACACGGTAGTTAAAGGCCAAAATATATACCTTTGCCCGACGTTTCGACTGGGTTACACCAGCCGTGGTCCCGAGCCGACGTCGGGCAAAGGTATATATTTTGGCCTTTAATCTTTACCGTATTAAAACCTGTAAAGTAATTACAATATGTGCAATAAATACGAAAGTCTCAAACTAGTATTATGTATAGTAGTAGTACACGAAACCTGCGTAAAATTACAGCTGTGCTGTCACGTTTCGTGAGGTGAGTAAGTACCCGGTGGCCCACGGAGGGAGAAGGACATTGCAACTATGTAACCTATATACGGATGTTTATGGGCGTCGGTCGTCACGAAATTGACTCCGACTGCTCGTTTGTCCCCTTCTATTATTTAAAAAAAAATGTCTCGGCCGGTGGAACAATGATAATGTCTAGCGAGGAGAGATCGGGCGTAGCCCTTTACCGCACATATGTTTTTCAAGAATCGTGTTCTTAGGGAGTGAACTCCATACGGGTGTCGCTGACAGTTGTCTGTCCGCAGGTGGCACGGTGATAATGTCCAACGAGGCGGACAGCGGCGGCGAGGAGAGCCCGGGCGTGCTGTCGGACGACCACGACCACCAGCCCGACAGCCCGGACAGCAACTCCACCGACCCGCCCGACACCAGCAAGGGGTACCCCTGGCTCAAGGTACCTACGAGGGGTGGTCCAAAAGTTCGCGGAATGAAAGGGTTGTTAATAAAATATAACAATAAATTTATTTTTCCTTTTCAATATAATCACCCTTAAGTCTAATACATTTATTCGATCTATGAATTAATTTTTCTAAACCATCGAAAAAATATTTTTTGTCTTTGGTCTCAAAATGCGC
>LUGF01026317.1:4702-15472 GCA_001625245.1 Calycopis cecrops
TTTCAGAACGAAGTGACGGCACTTTAAAAATATTATCAATGCGAAAGTTTGTATGTTTGTTTGTTTATTTGTTTGTTTGTTTGTTACTCCTTCACGCAAAAACTACTAAACCGATTTTTACGAAATTTGGCACACACGTAGAAAGTAATTTGCATTAACACATAGGATTTTATCCCGAAAAAATGTTTTTATGGGATGCCATGGGATGATTTTCTATTTTCCACGGGAATGAAATTTACGTGGGTGAAATCGCGGGGCGCAGCTAGTAAATAATAGGTTTGCTTTTTTGTATCCATATATTATTTAAATAACAATCCAAACTTGTTTCTTCTTTCTACACTTGCTCTCATCGTAGAAGGACTCGAGGTTTCGAACGACGCGACGCAGTGAATGGGTTGAAAGAAAATGCTAACGTATGTATTTACTTATCCATTCATCATGTCCGTTTTGATATATTTTGGGGTAATAAGTTTTTACTACACGGCAACTCTCACTAAGCGCACACATGTTTTGCGGTTGTCAAAAAACTGGCTTCATTTGACTGTTGAGAACGCTCCGTCTATACTTTTTATTTAGTCTAAGGATTCAAGACATAAACAACATACTCACAGTGCCACAATATATCGACTTAACGGAACATCCTACTACTTTAGCGCCACCCCGGGAACATACGGCAAATATTCGTACTAATACAATGTGATGTACGTGATATATAGTTCTTAGGGCGAAAACTCAAAAATTTCTTTGTTTTTGTTCTTTGGGAGTATTTTGAAGAAAAAAAACGTCCACACGCTCGAGTAGACTTCATCTGGCAGTGCCATTGGGCATGTTCGTGCTGATGTGTTAAGGTGTGTCGGTAGTCTTAATAAAATAATCGCTTATCGGACTGCTTGTTTGTCAGGGCAAACAACTGTGTGTTTTAGCTCTGACTCGCGACTGGAGATGTGCCATCCCAGAAGACGCGTACCACTATTCTTCTAATTCAGGAGTTCCCAACCTTTTCTTCGTCAGGGACCATTACATTATCATTCTCGACAGCAGGGATCGCAGCGTGGGTATATCAAAATATCTCTTTCCTCACTAACTGCACGGCAACAAACGGACCACCGTCCGATAAATTTAAAGTGATTCGCGAACCATATTTTGGCTTCTACAGACCACAGATGGTATACGGACCACTGGTTGGTCACCATTATTCTAAATCGTTTCAAATACTAAGTACTATGAATAGAACAATCAGAAAGTGCGTTATAGTGAAGAGGCGCGTCTTCTTGAATGACACTATCTGTACTCCCGTATTAAAGATATAGGTAAAGGCGATCAAGAATTGTTGCGGTAAAATGTTACCCTTAGTGTTACTATTTCACGCCTTTAGTTATTATTATTCTTGTTTTTTTCGTTTCACGCGCCTCATATCGTTTCCCAAGGAATAATTGTACCTGAACCTGGCCGGCACAACCGGGGAGGTCTTCCCTTCTTCTTCTTTAACTTAAGAGCATAGCTCTTGTCGGTGGAGTCTCGTCCAATTGGCCCTGCCCTCTGCTAATCTCTTTAGCTCCTCGTATGTCACGATGTTCACTTTCTCCTTTAGTTGGTCAACATATGCCCTTTATGGCCTTCCTCTTTCTCTCTTTGCTTTTACTTGACCTTTCACTAATGATGATATAATCCCGAAATCGTCGTGCCGTACGCGGTGGCCAAACTTCCTTCCTTTTTTCCCTTCCAACGACTTTAGGAGAGTTCTTTTCTCTCCAACAAGTTTTAAAATCTCATCATTCTGTTTTTTTCCTTCCAGCTAATGCTCTACATCCAACCGGGGAGGTACCTTTCTATTAATATCGCGAGCATTAGAAGTGTGGTTTGTGAATAACCAATGTAAAACTATTAAAGGGCTTCTGCCGGGGAGGATTGCTTCTTTGTACTTTATAGGATAAATAAATAAAGCCTTAATTTTGCAATACCCACACATGTTTAGGTACAGTTGTCTGAAAGAAAATTTCAAAATTCCATTTTAAATTATGTAGACCATGCAAAATGGGTTTCAAGCTCGACATTTTCTGGAGTAGTACCATAGTCTGTTAGTGCCGAATGCCTATCTTCTGCTTGTGCCACCTGGTGACTACATACACGCCAATAATAAAAATAAGAAGTGAAGAGTAAATTCCACCTAGTGTGTATGCACAGCTGCGGTGCGCAGGCGCGATACGCCATGGGGATGACGTCACGTTGTTTACACCGACCCCGCTGTTCGATTGTTTTGTTTTGACCTCCGCGACACGAAACTATCAGACAAAAAGTAAAAATATCTCGTTGAGTACCCCACTTTATATAAAAATAGACGTAGTAAAAAGTAGGGTAAAAATAAAAGTGGGGTAGAAAATAAGAGGACTTTACTTTTTGTTGGCTGTGGAGATAAAGATAACCACGCAGGGTACTTGATATATTGATTGTTATACTTATAGGGGAGCCACGAGTAAGTCTTTCATGACTACCGACGCCCAAGTATTTGGCCACTTACAGGTTTCCCACCAAGGGACAAGCCTGATGGTGGCAGCGGAGATCAGTACTCCAGAGTGAAACTCCATGGCTTGGACGAAGCCAATAGAACCGAAAAATTTTTTGGAGACGCAGAGAAACCCATGTCTGGTCACGTGCCCTAGGCACGGGCAGTACCTATAAACCCACCACGAGTGCCACCTGTTCCGCCTTTGGTGAGGTGCCGGAAACTATGAATCTCCAATGGTTATAACGCAATGTGAGGTTCCCATTATCACCCTCTACCCCGTGCTCGAAAGCTCCATCTCCAGCTCTTTAGAACCATGTTCTTTTAAGAAGCGTACACAGAACAGCCCTTTCGGTATCTACAATTGAGTTTGTCAAACACACCAGGCTACTAAAGTCCACCGCCATGGAAAAGGCTTTCACCGTAACAGAACCGAGAATTTTCCTTTGTAACCCTTTCATTTAAACATGAAATTATGAATAGGACTTCGCACAAATGACGAGGGGGGCCAGGATAAGATCCGTAGCCCATTGCACTGTTCAGATAAACCCAGGGGCGGCGTAGCATTGGTTTGCTTCCGTGGCGGTTTTCTCTTGAGCGAGCACTCCGAAAATAAAACAAATCAAAGAAAGTTAAAAAAATGCCGTCAGTGGCTGGCTAACAAGCTATTGAGGTGAGTTGTCACCTCTTGGTGTTTGGCACCCGGTGCATATAAACCCCTGTAGAGGTGTTCTCCTTCCTTTAGAAGTGGCCTCATGATTGACAGTCACGGGTACCTCACCAGGGGCGACGCTGACAACAGTCGTTCTGGTATTTTCGGTATACAGATACCATGATAGCATATAACTTGAGTTCTAGAAACTACTGGAACCCACCCAGAACCTATGAATGCTTTTCCCCGCATTACGAAACAAACTTTTAAACAAGGTTATTCGAAGGCACAAACGCTTGCAGTGCAGATTTATTTGCCAAACAAGCGAATGTCACGTAGTTTTACGTTAACGGCATCTATTACGTAAATACGGTTTTATTTTAGTAAATTTATGAAATCAATAAATATTTTTTTTATGCTATAAGGGGGCAAACGAGCAGACGTAGCCATTTTCATAACTACCGACGCGCATAGGGATCCGCATAGAAGTTTTATAGATGCGCTGCCCTCCTTTCTCCTCCAACCTCCATGGGCCACCGGATACTTACACACAGCATGAAACGCGACAGCAAAGCTGTCACTTTACGCCGGTCTAGTGTAAGCGAGAGGTCGTGCAGGCCCAATTCGGCTGCATGCAAACACGCAGTGAGGATAAGCAGTAATGACTAAACTGATACATGAACTTCCATGATCAGCCTTTGTTCATCCACTGCTGGAAAACCACTCTTGCCCAGGCAGGAACTCTCCTGCCTGGGTGACGCAGCCAATTTCCTGACCCCAATAAAACTTTTATATTGATCCGCGCCGATAAAAAGAAATTTTTAGCCTAGTGACGAGGACGCAGTCATAATATGCCTTTTACTATATATTACATGCTATAAACCTAAAGTACGCTGGTGTCCATAAATAAACAATCAAACGAATGTTTATGGATGTTACATTGAAACAAGAGACCCATATAAATTCCCATATAAAAAGATTGGAATGAGACTACGAATTTAAAGGAAGAATATTTTAGTTCCATTTTTTGTATTATGACATTACTGAAGAATATTTAATCAGACATTTAACCTTTTGCTGCAGACGTGGGGTTATAAAGGCCTTCACTTGCACTAACGGGGCCTGTAGCAAATTCTATTCAGGAACCTCAAGGCTTTGTAATAATTTTGAGTATATGGATCACATCAAATTTTACTATAAGCCCGTAGCGATTGCTACTTTAGTTACCTAAGTGGTTAATTCGGCACTCACGCTACAATTTATCTATTCGGTCCGGTTGATATTAACCATTTGTTGTAAATAAATAAGTAGGTAAGCTGTAAAATATACTGACATTAGAAATGAGAGTGTGTGTATATTTATTAATATTATTGAAAAAGTGGGCAAAAAAGGAATGAGAGGAAGAAGTAAGCAAATGCGTAATCTCATTGGAATCAGCTACCATCTTCTACTTCCCGACTGAAACGTATTAGCCGATTGATCTACGAATGTCTGACAACGCACCTGCGAAAAATTCGATATTGCGAATGTTTGTAGGCGTCGATGATCACTTACATATGGTGACTCGGGTGCTCGATTGTCTACTAACTACTATGCTATAAAATTAAAATCCAGTAAGCGACGGGCTAACGATGATGATGATGAAGAAAGAAATAGGTCTTATTTCATTTCTATGCGGACTTTTATCCACGTAGGAATTACGTGACTTTTATTTAATCCAGTTAGGTATCTAAATGAAGATATTTGTGTAAAATGCTAATTTATTTCACAAATGAAATCAAAACATCATACATAATATTTTCTATGTCTATTTCGACGTCGAAGAACAGCAGATGTTTAATTAACATTATTTAAAACATAAAACCAAACTGCCAAAAATAAATTTTAACATACTCAGTATCGCTTGCTCTATCGAGAGAAATCTAGCGACACCTTCAGTACCTAAGTATCACATTTTTACGAACCGCATTTCTAGCAATCTTCGTTGTCATTTTCTTGTTGGTAGTAACTACATATTTAGTAATGCTTGTAGTCAGTATCATTCTTAGCATAATGAATCTAATGGAGCATATTCGTATATTCATTACATGTATAGGTAGATACGGATATTATTGTACAGTTAGTAGACATGAAATATGCGCAGAGTACCCAGGAAATATGAACCATTTTAATTCTTTCGCTGTCGTGTATCGAAGACAAGTAAGCAGGTAGAAACTAAACGGAAAAATATTTTTTTGATTCCTTTTCAGTTCATAGTTATTTGAAACAGATTAAATTTATTTTTATATTTATATTTTTACATTATTGTGGTATATACGTCTACTACTTTATTATCTAGGTTCAAGGTTGTGTTTATTCATGTATCCAAGCCGATGTAAAAAGAAAACCTGGCAGCAGTTGAAGGTTAAAAATTTTGAAAAATCATTTAGGTTACAAATATGGGTTACAAATTATTTGTTGTAAGTAGATAAGCGAGTTGTGTCACGTTTTCGTATATATACTTACGTGGCAGTCACACCTCCGTGTAGAAACTGTCAGAATGAAGTACTGCGTGGTTATTCTCGGCTGCTTAGCCTTCGTTTGCCAGGTACGTTTCTGTAAAGCAGTATTTAGGTTAGGATCCCCTTTTTCGTTTAGCTCATGCATTTTTTTATCTGTTAGTGTTGAATTATTATCATTACTAAGGCGTACCTTAATACCATGGTGCCCTAGTCCTGGCCCCAACGGGGATTGAGGCCCTTAAGCAGAAAATCTGCCTCTGCTGTAATGATTGGAGTGAAGCTAAGAAAAACATGTTTCAGTCTGTGTAGGCCTCGGATCTTAAATTTGGGAATAGAACTTTATTATAAACTAAGCTCTAAGCAAATCGTGAAAACTGGCCAGCAGTTCTTTCTAATAATAGACTACTTCTTTCAGTCTTAACCCCTAACATTCAATAATCTACAGATAGAGAAACAATGTAAAGGAGTCAACTACTTTTCAACTAAAAATGTCTTCCTCAGTATGCTATCATTAATTATCATTATTAATTTTCCAGCTCAACGCTCAATGCCTGCCCGGCATCGGTCCCGTGGTGGGGACACCAGCCGTGGTGCCAGCTCCCGCTGTGGTACAAGTGGGATCCGTGGCCAACACCCTGGCAGACACCCTCTCGCTGCTGACCGTCAGCAGCCTGTTGGCTGAGAAGCTGCCTCTGGGCGCCTGCGGCCCCATCGTCATCCCGTCTGGGGGTTGCGGTTGCGGTTGCGGTCCGTACGCCGGTTATCCGTACGGCCCTATTCTTATTTAATTTAATAGTTTCAAAATAAAATGATAAATTGAACAGTTTTTTTTCAATTCGTACTTACTACTTACCCAAAAGAGAAGTCTAAATTGTTGAATGAGTTCTTGATGATACAGGACAGCTGATATTTTATAGTGCAAGGGCAAAAATCCGTATTAATTTAAAGATTATCGCCCGATCCGTATAATTCCTTAGTAGACGTTTTGCCTTCCTTTCCCCTATCAATGGATATACTGAATTTAACAAAACGCATAAAATGCTACTAAATAAATAAAGCCTGTGACATCGAGGTGGCATCAAGTGAGTGAAACAGCTCGAGTCTCAAAAAAGTGGCTCTATCTGTTTCTCTCTCAATATTCACTTTTTTAAACATACACAACCCCTTACACTATTTACACATTCTCTAATATGAATATAATATGGTACGAAGACATGACAGCTACTCATGTACCTATCATCTCGTGGATTAGTGACCTTTGGCGCTCTTCGGGGGAGACCTGAGTCCAGCAGTGGACATGATCCGGCTGATGATGATATTATAGTTAGCCACAGTTCGAATACTGGGTTGGTACAAAGTGTTATTGGAATTTTTCAATTTCTTATAACAGGCAGAAGTCGGAAAATTGGCGGAGAGATCAACCCGTAGCCCGGAGATTACGTAAAGCCGCCAGTCCCACGCCTGATCGCCTTCGTGTCGTGTCGTGGTATAGGGGGGCAAACGAGCAGTCGGAGACATTTTCATGACTACCGACGCCCACAGACATCCGCATAGAGACTATACAGATGCGCTGCCCTCCTTTCTCCTCCCACCTCCATGGGCAACCGGCTAATTACACACCGCACGAAACGCAACAGCACAGCTGTCACTTTACGCCGGTCTTGTGTAAGCGAGAGGTACCTCCCCGGTCGTGCCGGCCCAATTCAGCTGCATGCAAGCTTGCAGTGTGGCACTACCTCTTACTAAAGTACCATATCGTATCCATATACCTAATAGGGGAATAGGATAAAATAGAGCACACGTCTCACGAGAACACATGTGAGCCTTACAATATTTCCCACTCATTTAGAGATGGCCGTCGTAGCCGAAATTCAGTTTGGATGAGATCATAGTCATTACAACTCCTTAGAACAGGGTTTCTCAACCTTTTTAAAGTAGCGACTCCCTAACGACTTGAGAAAAATTTTATGCCCCCCATTATAGATACATTTACCTCCATATACAATCTATTTTATAAGGTGTCTCCATATCAAATGCTTCACGCCTCCCGTAAGAACTGGCCGCGCACCCCAAGAGAGGAGCGCCCCACTGGTTGAGAAACCCTGCCTTAAAACGTTGACACATCTTCGCAGTGTTGTAGAATGTGAAATAACTGGTACCGCTTAAGTTTTGGATGTGCCATCTCATTTTGTACGGATTGTGAGTAGTGAGTAGACTGTGAGATGGGGTGAAGTAGAAAGTCTGTCATAATTTAAAACTAAGAAAATTTATTTCCGTCTACGAGAACAGCATACTAATTTTTACATACAAAGTTACCAAAATATATATGATCATTTTGTTGTTTACTTGTGTGTTTGTACATATTACTTGCATTTAGATTAATGAAATTTGGCAGGAAGTGAGATGATAATGTGATGTAGATAAAAAAAAAGTGTTTGTTTTGATCACAACTGAAGTGAAACTTAATTATTGATTGGAAGTCAAAAATAAAAAATTACCGTAGTTATAATGACATAACATATCATATGATATTTATTTTTATATACAAAAAACTTTCATTTAAATTTGAAATTTGAATTTGAATGACAACTTACATTGACCTCTCCCGATGTGTAATTTTTGTAACGCTCTCGCCAGCTTAGTTACTCCCCAAGTCAAACGCGCGTATCAAGTAGGTAAGTTTTGCTTCAAAAACGAAAATAGGTAATTTTAGCTATACAACAGAAAATCAACCGTTACAAACTTTCAAAGAATCAGATTAAATATAGATTTCATACTAACTGGTTAGCAATCAGTCTCAACTGCAAACTTTGGTTTGTTGAGTAATACAAGATCTTTAACAACAACATTTGTTCTACCACTTCATAGTTCCATTTTTATTTTTTCATACAAAAATAAATATTAATTGAATTTTTCGCCCGAGCGTTATAAGTGAATCACGTATCTACGTAAGATTAGGTCAACATACCGTGCAAATGCGCGGGCCGCGCGAGACTTACGAATTAAAAACTTAAAAACGTCTTTTTATTTTTATTTATTGACTTAAGTTACAAAATGATCTGAGACCTTATGGGTGTTTTAAAAATAACTCTGTATAAGTGAGTTAACGGGCTTCAAAAAGGGAGTATGTCAGTTTGTATGTAGCTCCGCAATTATCCCGTTTGGATTAATTTTGGGTTTTGGTATTTTAACCGATTTAAAAAAAAGGAAGGCTGCACGAAAATATAAAAATAAATACAACAAAACAAATAAACCTGACTACAAAAAGAGACACAAGGTTAAAAATAAACTAAATTGTATTTGTCTCGGTGTTTAGAAGTCAGTTCTTCTATTTTTTTTTATCTAATTTATTTTTACTTTTAGTGCTATCTTCTTTAACCGATTCATTGCGGATCCCATTTTTAAGGACTTTTGTGCATGGCGGCTTAACAAAAATTCTGTGACGCCTTCGTGCGTCAACCGCCACCTATTGAAATGACGCCCTTACGCGTCTTCAGCCATGTGTGAAAACATTTTGCTTTTTCTTACGATTTTGGCTTGTTTACACATGATTACAGTCAGTGAGCAGCAGACGTCAAACGTAAAAGGTTTACTAATTTGTTTAGTGTGTTTTAAAGTGATTTATTTACGAGATTTAACTGAAATGGCTGGTAAGTGATTTATTTGGATCAGTGATTACAAACCTTTTGTGTATTTTTAGTAGGATTTTTTTTAAAACGGAGTACCTTTTTATATGATATATAATCTTAACCCATTCATTGCCTTACCCGATACTATGAACTTGTACCGAATGCCTTTTAGAATTAATTCGAAAACGCAAATACATTCCTGAAACAGAAAACTATAATAATGATGAAACTCAATGTGAAATTGAAGAAGAAACTAATGATATTTTCGAACAAAATTCACAATCATACTCAGATGATGGAATTATCAAGCCTCAAACTTATAATGATATTTTCGAACAAAATTCACAATCATACTCAGATGATGGAATTATCAAGCCTCAAAAGAAGTTTAAGGACAGTGCTACATGCACAAAAATTGTCGACGAAAATATTGACCCAGTACCCTCCATAATAGATTTGCATGGATGCAAACATTTTGGCCAGCTTGTATCTAATGAACTATTAAGATTTGATGTTGATCAAAGGTATATAGTAATGCAAAACATTCTCGGTGTGCTAAAAGACAGCGAAAAGAAGTTCAACAACTAGGTTGAAATAATACTACGTTTATCATAAAAAAAATTGTTTATTAAGACTGATTAGTAAAATAATAATTTTAAATCTTTTGTTGTAATGTGCACAAAAATAATAACAAATTGAACAGTTTGTCACCCCTGTTTTATTTTATCCTACCGGACGCGATAACGCGTCCAAGGCATGGCGCGTGAAATAAACGATTTAAATAATTTTAAAATATTATGTTATATCCAGGAGCCGCTTTGAGACTGTTAACTTTGAATTAAGATGTATGTATACTTTCAATTTCAGATTATTTACTCTTGAAACGAGGAAAAACAAGACAAGGTACAGCGAAGTGCTGCGCGGCGCGCGGCGCCTCTGATGATGCCGAAAGACTAAAGCCGACAAATGCAATGCCGCCGTTGTCGGGAAGTATTTTTGCAGCCAGGTCTCACGCAACAACTTGCATAAAAAAGCTTGCAAAAATAGTGAGTGCGGCTGTAAAACAATAACCCTAAGTTTTAAAGCACAATGACGAGTTTATTATAGTTTGTTTTATAGTTCTCAAACAAAGTGTAGGAATACAACTTTATGGTTCGTTTTTGTGTATTAGGTTTATGAAGTCAATAACATCAGATATGAGTATTTACGAGTCAACTAAGAACATTCACAAATCAAATAATTACATCGTTTTATAAACTTGTATTGGTCTGAAAACGAATGCAAAAACTGAACCTTCAATGAACTCAAAAACATTACTAACATAAATACCAAATACAATAAGCTTAACATAATGTAGAATAAACGTAATTTAATTTGGAAACTCACTTCAATATTGTAGGTTCTTATTTTATAACATATAACATATAAAACATTTATAAAATATACATCTGAATAAAAAGTCGCTTACCATTCCATATTTAGGAA
>LUGF01026317.1:19366-29543 GCA_001625245.1 Calycopis cecrops
CCCCTCCCTAATGGACCACCGGCTACTCACAAACCGCACGAAACGCGACAGCGAAGCTGCTACTTTACGCCGGTATCTGGTGAGCAAGAGGCACTTCCTCGGTCATGGCGGCCCAGTACTAATTGTATTGCACTACCGGGATGTTACACCTCGCTCGCAGAATACCGTCCAATAGGCTATTTTCCAGTAATAAAAATAAGAGCCTATTGATTTTAATATTTAATTATTATGAATTTTAGTCATTATGTACCTAGTGATGTAATTTGTAAATAATCAATACTTTATTTTAAAATCAATTTTTAAAATACGTATTTTTTATTCATGAGTCACGTGACTCGAAACGACGTCGTTAAGTCGTCGGTCCTGCGCCGGATTTCTCTCCGGTCGTATCGGACTGTCGTCCCATTGCATGGAATATGAGAATAAGGGAATAGAGAGTGCACTTGTGTATGCGCGCACACTTGTGCACTAAAATATATCCTGCGCAGTGTGCTCGTCTCTCGAGACGGCCGGCGTAGCCGAAATTCGGCTATTTAGCGTTTGATGAAAATATCTTATCTTACAGAAACGAAAACGTAAATCGTCAACTTATCAACTTTTACCACAAGCACAAGTTAAGGAGCTTAATGGTCGCCGCACACTCATTACCTCGGAAACGGATCATAACCGTATCACCTCGAGCAGGTCAGTAAGCTTTGTATGAATCTTCATACTGCAACGCACACTAACATGAGAAACGTAACGCAATCGTGTCGTTTTCGCTTTTCTTAGCGAGACGTTTAGGATCCCTTTCCGAGTTGATATGTGTGCTGCGACCATAAATGTTAAAAACATTTCGCAGTTTTAATGTCTGCTTGAAGAACTGTTAAAAAGACGGGTTTGGTTCTTTTAAGGTTTTATACCTATTCATGAAATTAGATTCAACAAGTATTAGTTAAAATTTGAAACGTTACTATTTTAAAACGAATCGATAGGGTTGATGTCTTAATTAGAACTTTATAAAAACAAAAAGCCCCAAACAAAAATGTATGATTAAAAGAAAAAATCAAAAGTTGTTTTCAAAGATGGAGGTCAATTATAAGTCCTTGTGCTGCTCAAGGATGCAAACGTACCGCGGCCAGTCTGCGAACATATTGCAATCGGTGTTGCAAAATCTCTTTGTGAGAGAGAATATGGCGGATGCAGAGTTTGTAGAGAGTCTGAGAGACATCTTACGTATAGCGTTTGATGGTATATAAGAAAAATGTGTGTGCTATAGAGCACACGACTGAAGTAAAACTTCATACACAAATGACAAAGCATAACTGGCTGTGAGAGGGAGAGAGAAAGAAAATGTGCGCGCGCTCTGCTCTTTCTTGCTCCTAAAGTAAAGAAACTTAACTCTCTTTCTGACTTCACTAACTTATATGACACTTTTCGTGCTTCCTTCACGCATTCATAAGCTTACTCCCCAAGTCAAGCGAGCGTAAGGAAGTTTTACTCCTGTAAAGCTGGTGCAATACGGGCTGCGCTTTAGTTACTGATCTTCGTTTTGTGCTCCTTGAACATTTGAGCACGATTAAGAGGGATTTCAATATTTTTTACAGGATTTACTTGGTGAATTTCTGTGCCATAGACTATTAGGGGAGCCTTGATTGCTGTGCCACAATTACGGGGACATTCACTCATAACATTCTGCCTAGTGCCGCCGTCTGCAGGGCCGTCAAAGCAATGGTTATTTCATAGTTGAGTTGAGTTGAGAGTTTTCATAGTTTGATAAGAGGTAGTACCACACTGCTTGCATGCAGTCGAATTGGGCCGGCACGACCGGGAGGTACCTCTCGCTTACACGAGACCGGAGTAAAGTGGCAGCTGTGCTGTTGCGTTTCGTGTGTGTGCCTGTGGGCCATGGAGGTGGGGCATGAAAATGGCTCCGACTGCTCGTTTGCCTCCATATATCATAAAAAAAAACCTTCTCTTCTTCACCGCACGAACCAGTCATTGAGCGCAGTGGCGACAATATTAGCGAGAGACCTCATAGATGCTTGTGTCAAGAGCGGTAGCGGTATGGGATGTCTCTCTGGTTACGGGTATACAGGGTTGAAGATAATACAGATAATATGTCCGGGGGCATCATCATCATAGCCACTGTGCGGATGTCTATGGGCGTTGATAGGCTTCGATTGCTCGTTTGGCCTCTGCCGCTTTAATCTGTCTGTCTTTACAAATCAAAACTAGGTAAAAATAGATTTTGCATGAATTAGAATAAACACAAACATATAAATACTCATAATAATTTATTAACAATAAATAATTAAATGTAAACTAGATCTAATAAACAGCGCGGCCCTGTATTGGGGCGTACGGCCCTGGAAGGGCGGGCACGCTGGCCAGCGACTCCGGGCCCTCGGCGACTATGCCCACGTTCCCGTTGCCGCAGCCATAAGCCACGGAACCATGGCCGGCCGCCGGCAGAGGTCCCTCCATGGCCACCACACCCAAGAACGGCAACTGGCCAGAGACAGCCAGCGGTCCTTCCATCACGATGTTTTCTGATTCCACCTTCAGTCCCGTCGGAGAGATTGGGGAGGCGCTGGAGACCCGAATACCTGGGCCGTGCGAGGCCGAGAGCTCTGCCAGTCCCAGGCCATAGTTGACGCCCTTCACCCCGCAGGGTGCTGGTACTACGGGCTCATAAGGGACCACACCAGCGTAGGCGGCGGCTGGGTTGTAAGCCAGGGTGTTGGCTAGGGCTGCCTCGGTCGCGAGGTTGGCGGTGAGCGCGTTGTTGTAGGCTGCTGCGTTGTACACGTTGGCGATTGTTTGACAATTGATGGTCTGTGAATATAAATATCTTGATTATTGCTGGATCTGAATGAGCGAATGTATGCGGATCTCTAAGGTCACAATGATGTTCTGTGGAGGTCCAGTGCCGGATTAAGATCTGGCGGGGTCCGAGGCTAGGGGACCTTACAGCGCGTTCACGACCACAGCGGTGCGAATTGCGGCGCGGTGAGCGGATCGTCTGTCTCTCTTGCACTCGATACTCGACGCGCGAGTGAGAGAGAGACCGGCGCGGTGAGCGGATCGTCTGTCTCTCTTTCACTCGATACTCGACGCGCGAGTGAGAGAGAGACAGACGATCCGCTCACCGCGCCGTAATTCGCACCGCCGCGCTGTGGTCATCATCAGTTGAGAAAGGGGGCCATAAGATCATTTTACCCATACATAAATGATTTTAAGGCATTTAAAGGCCAAAAATGATTTTAAGCATTATGGGGTTCGAGGCAGTCCCTCGGAAATTCCGCTTGGATCCGGCGCTGGAGGTATCCTTTCGCAGTAGACAAGGATATGCTTCATTTGTCTCCTTGTCCAAAGCCTATTCGAGTATAGTTCTAGTCCTCTGATGATTTCGTTTTGGCTGCTAGTTTTTATAGTCATAACTGCAGGTAAACCTACTGCATTTAATTCCTTGATATCTGCACATGGGCTTCAGGTATTTATAATAAATCAAATAATATTTTTAACAAGGTACAAACTTGTAGCAAACTCTTATCCAAGCTGGAAGGATAACACTGTAGGATAGACCAAACTACAGTTATGTGATTAAAAATAATATAACGTTATGAGTACAAGGTAAATGTACGAGTAGCTGTAAGCTTACCTGGATGACCACCAGAATAACTGCTCCGATAGTGTACATGTTTATTAATTATTTTTATTAAACTAGTGGATTTATTCTTTATTTCAGTAATATTAAAAGCTAATTAAAATAAGGAATGATTATAAATATTTTTAGAACAACTTATATATACTCATTTTATTTTGAAAGACTTGATAAAATAGTTACTTCATTATATCGAGAGAATTCTCGATAGTGTTGTCCTTATCGATTTGTTGATAATATTATTTGTATTATTGCAATAATGTAATATATAAATTTCGGAAGTAATTGTAATTTCTCTATTATATCAGCATATATCATATCCTTACATCATACATTATTATCAGCAATAAACAGCAGCCTGTATTTAACGCTTTTTATTTTTTCTTTAGTGACTTTAACTCGGGTAAACATTATTTGTAAAATATGTAAAATAAACTGTCTGTAAGTTCATACACACGACTGGTTTTAGTTTAGTTTAGTCACTAAGAACGTAGAAAAGTGCGCAAGAGTCATAAGCTCAGTAAAGCTTCACGTTGTTACGCTCGATTTCACTCGTCAATGTTTCACACAATTTCACTCGTTACATTTCTCGTCCCATGCCCTAAAAATCGCTACATGAGGATTAAACTTCAGTAACATTTACATAAAAATACCGTACCACGCTGTTTGTGCTAGAAATCCTCCGAAAATAATGGATCTATTTTTATAAATTTTCTGTCTATATTTGGTAAGTCGGAGAATAGTACTTAAAAAAACATGCTTTATATTTCAACAATTAGTTCCCATATTTACAAACGAGATAACGACAGACGGCAGCTAGTAAAGCTTATAAAATTTTAAATGTAGATAACAATATGCCGTACCCCTTTTGATTAACCTCCACTTTTCCTTGCGTTTGCTGTTTTCGTTGTTTTTATAATATACGTTAAATCTTTGGCAGTTACATAAAGTACAACTTTGAAATTCCTATCATTATCTTCTATTATCTCTTCACTATTGTGGAGTGTTTTCATCAGTAACTAGTGTTAGGATCAATAAACTTTGATCTTCTCTGATAAATTTATGATAATATTAGCTTCCGCCCGCGGCTTCGCCCGCGTGGATTTCAAAAATGATTCAAAATTTAACTTATTAAGAATATATTATTCTGATATGAAAGCTATATTACTGTAAAGTTTCATGAAAATCCTTTCAGTAGTTTTTGTGTTAAAGAGTAACAAACATTTTTTTTTTATGGTATAAGGGGGCAAACGAGCAGTTGTAGCCATTTTCATGACTACCGATGCCAATAGACATCTGCATAGAGACTATACAGATGCGCTGCCCCCCTTTCACCACCCACCTCCATGGGCCACCGGCTACTTACACACCGCACGAAACGCGACAGCACAGCTATCACTTCACGCCGGTCTCATGTAAGCGAGAGGTACCTCCCCGGTCGTGCCGGCCCAATTCGGCTGCATGCAAGCATGCAGCGTGGCACTACCTCTTACTTCTTACAAACTTTCGCATTTATAATATTAGTAGGATTTATGACCATTTTAATAACTATAACAGTTTTAGTGTAATAAACTTTAGAACTCTAAATGATAAACTAACACGAATCGTAGCTTCAGAAAAGCGCCTTGTTTTATTTAATAGCAACACACGGATTTGACATACCTATGAATTGCTCTAATTTTTAGGAGGATTTTAAAAACTCTGACCAAATAAAAAGTGTACTTTTCATTTGGTTAGAGCTTAAAAAATTTATTATAAATCTGACCTATTTTCATAGTAATGTATGCCAATATCCCGGCGTGGTGAATATACCAATCCAATACAGTTACGGGTGTTGCCGGTGCCGTAAAACCTGTGACGTACGGGGGCCGTAGACGAGTGGAGCCAGTGGCGGATGCCACACGCTTCCACGGCGCCCTCCCGGTCAGCGGCGCGCCAATTTATTTCTTTATCAACTACTTCGAACTAATTGCGATATTAGCTTTAATAAATTATTGTTTTTTTTATGTATTGACACAATTTTTGACCTACTATTTAATTTTTAACTGCTACACAGAGCGATTTAATAAGGCGGTTTCGGCGTCATCCGAAGTGACTAGGGCACAGTCTACAGTTGGCTTGCCTTCCGCCAACTTAAATAAGTTCAGCAAACTCCTTGCGTGAAAAGATTCCTCAAGGTTTTACAAGGGGTTGAAAGGGATACCCTAATGCCCAGATGCGAGAGATGGTCTCGACTATGTTCTGAATGAATAGGCCAGGAATGGGGGCTGTCCCTCCTTCCACCCTCTGTCGGATGAAAGGACTTGCGCGTGACAGTCTTACTTCTCAGAACACCTAACAGCTACGGTAGTAGGTATTATTTGAGCTGGCAAATCACGGCTCGTGTTGGAACCCGGTGAGGTGAGTATGTTTAATTGCGTCTACTTAGAATAAATTCCTTCTTTGTTGGGGCACTCTTTGAGGTAGTTTTTTATTGTTTAGTGCAAACGAGCGGTCGGATTTTGAGTCCTGCGAAACATGTGCTTCCGTTCAACGAACGTGGCACCGGTGTGAGGATGGCCTGATTCATCGGCAAAGAAGCAATGACACTATCCTACTAATATTATAAATCCGAAATTTTCTTTCTCTCTTTATTAATCCTTCATGCAAAAACTGCTGAACTGGTTTTCATGAAATTTGGCACACACATAGAGAGGAACTTGATGACCACATAGAATAGTTTTATCCCGAACAAATGCTCCTATGAAATGATATGGGATGACTTTATCTTTTCCACGTGATCTAAATTTACGCGGGTGAAATCGCGGGACGCAGCTAGTCTATAATAAATGATGATGTTCATTGTACATTACGCATGTTAGTGCTGCAAGAGAATCAAATATTAATGAAGGCTGTTATCGAGTATCGAGCCAAGTTCTCAGTACTCAATCAATAGTTGGGAAACTCGCGTACTGATGCAAATTACAATATAAATTACTAGCTACGCTTCGCGGTTCCACTCTCGGTAAGTTGATCCAAAGGGACTCAATACTTGTTCTACAATATATTTGCCAAAAAATTTTTGGTACTGTGACCTAATTAAGTTGTTCAAAAAGGTTGTAATCAAAAGCTGAAATTGTAATTTTTTTTGATTGATAACATTGAGTTATTATTACTACGTACATATAACTCAATGATTGATAAAGCATTTTTAATTGCAGCGGTGGGAAGAAGTGGTGGGCCACAGCTTGTTTTTAAAAAACATATTTATTGACGTTAACAATATTCTTAGGAAATGTGTTAATCATGATTTAGAGACAACGGGAGGTTGGTACTCTATAGCCTATAGAGTAATAGGTATCCGTGTTGAATAAAGACAATATTGTGCTTTAGGGACAGCTTTGATTCGAGAGGACACGGATCCATTCATCGACAACCTCGTCGTACCAACCTATTTATGTGCAAGTTAGCTGTGCCCAGCGGTTTCATCTACGTTTAATTAGTAAGAAATCACTGATACTCCACATAAAATTATATTTCAGCACCGTAGGGGTGAAATTTCTTAAAATCCTTCCATAGTGCTCACTTACCTACTTCATGAAAGGAACCCCTGTACCAGACTCCTAGTTTCTAGGTACCGTTAGTACTAGTCGTAGTAGCTTCAGAAATGTGTTGATAAGTCAATTATTTTACATTATGAACATACAAGGTTGATACAAGCGAGAGGCATTAAATGAAATCACATATTTAGTGTATTATTTTCAGGCTACACTACTAAAATCAGATCAATCGGAGCAATAGTTTAGCAACAGGAATTTTTTAAAGCTTTTTCTCACTTCGTACACGCTGTAACGCAGCTGATCGCCGACTATGATCGGCCGCGGTCATGCACCCCGTACGAGGTTGCCGTTCGCTGTGCGAGCCGGCACATAGTATGTTTATGTTTTTTCGCTGTTTCACTTGTTTGAAAAAAGTATCTTCGTATACTCGTCTTGAACTTATTTTTAATAGTTTCGGATTAACTGTAGGCACATATAGTATATTATGTGGTTTAATTTAATGCCTCTCGCTTGTATCAACCTTGTATAGATGGGAGTGCTTGTGTGGTATATCTACAATATATTACAGTAGTACAAAATGACTGAATCGGTGAAAACTTTATCAGTCTGTCGTAAATCTTTGGCCAGGCTTGATGCAGGCGTAAAGTGACAGCGTTGCTGTCGCGTTTCGCGCTTTTTTTGAGGTTCTGATTGCTCGTTTGCCCCCTTACGCTATTAATAAAAAGGCTTCCTTGGGATAGATTTTACGAAGGAGACACCGCGGGGCACAGCTAGTAAACAATATTTTCTGACAAATGCTGAATTTATGAACGAAGGTGCTATAGCTTAGCTGAAGTAGTAAAACCCATCTGTATAACCTCTAAAAAAGTCAGAATTTCAGTTTACGTAATATTATGTAATATTAGGTAATGTATAACAGGAAATTGTTTTCCTATGAGGTCGAGATGCGAACTCCCACACGCCTTACGTTACACCAGCGTGTGTTTTAGAAATGTGGTAGCAAAATGTATAGATTATATCTCAGTAGGTAATTATACAAGCTGAACATAAAATAGTTTTTATGTTCCTATAGGTGAACACCTAATGGAGATTTTAGGGTCAACTCACACCAAAAGCGCGACGAAGAGCAGCGAAGCGGAGCGCAGCTTATGTGTCATATGAATTTCAACTTTATAATGATTAATATAATACTTATTATCGCATGAGAAACTCGAACGAGACGCGCGGATTCCCGCGACTGCTCGAGAAGTCGCTGGAATGCTCCAGAAGTCGCGAGAATTCGATAATAAGTACTAAAGTAATGAAAATAAAGTTCTGTAAACTGTTCTATAAACTGCGCTCCGCTTCGCTCCCCTTCGCCGCGCTTTTGGTGTGAGTTGACCCTAACGAGTCCCATCGCTCTTCGTATGCATCATGCATGTAATACAGCAAGAATTTATGCAAATGCTAGAAGTAATAGTATATTTTGCCATCAGAAGATCTGAAATATGCGCGTAATGCGCCAGAAGAAGTAATTGTAATAATACTAGCGTACACGGCAAGCTTCGCATGGTCTCAGAATCAATAAAAATAGGTGAACGATAATTGCAGAATATTTCAACTTCAGTAAAAAATGTTGTCTTGCTTTCTTCTTTAGATTTTCACAAATAATCGAAAACCAAAATTGGACAAATTGGTCCAGTCGTTTTCTAGTTTTAGCAACAATAAGGGATAGCAATTCATTTACTTATCTAGATAGAATACTCAAATGTACAAATTAATATAAGATATAAGTTTTAAATAGTTTATTGAAATAAATTAAATAAATAATGACTTAATTAGTTAATTAATAAACGCGGGCTCCAGCGATGCCGGCATTAACTATCCCAGGATTAGCGATACCCGCATTGACGTACCCGCCATTTGAAATTCCTGCATTTACGTATCCATTATTAGGAATGCCGGCATTCACATATCCGGCATTTGGTATCCCGGCGTTCGCGTATCCGACATTTGGAATACCGGCGTTCGCATATCCGGCATTTGGGATCCCGGCGTTCGCGTATCCTGCATTCGGTATGGCATTGGCGTAAGCGGCGTTTGGAATACCAGCGTACGCATTAGGTATACCCTCGTTTTCGTTCACAATGCCAACGTTGCCATTGCCACAGTTGTATGCCACGGCGCCATGGCCGGCTGCGGGAAGGGGTCCTTCCAATGACACCACGCCCAAGAACGGCAGCTGACCGGAGACAGACACGGGACCTTCCACCAGCAATTTATCAGACTGCACGTTCACTCCATTGGGCGCCAACGGAGACGAACTCTTCACCACAAATGTGCCTCCATTACTTGCAGGGTTGACTCCAATATGTGGGTGTGTGTGGTCATACACGGGGTTGGGTATTGCGTAATTGTTGGCGAGGGCCTCTGCAGCTAGAGCATTGGGATAGACTCCGGGATAGCCTCCATTTATGTACTGTGCGTGGATAACCTGCAGGCAGAAAATATTACAATGCTTATTTTATTTGCAGTTAAGATTTTAAACATATAACTCACTTTATGATGTTATTCTTCTTTTGGCGAGGTGTGAAAAATGAGAGTGATTATCTAAGTGGAGCCGATTGCAAGAAAAGAAGTTAGTTACTAAAAGTGTTGTATGCAATAATTGAGATTTCTATTTCTATCCACAACGAAGTTGTCGAGAGTTGATAATGGCCTGTAATGCTTTGACAAAAGTGTGGAACTCCGAGCCGCTTTTTTGCTCGATTTAGCCGGCTGTGAAGTTAGCCACAAAATTGTGGACGTAGTTTTATACAACATAAATTTCACTAGATTTTTCTATTGTTAGTTTCTACAGAACGTTAAAATAATAAATGAAATAAAATAGTGAATAAAAACTGATCAGTTTAGACTTATTAAATAAACAATAATTGTGGTTAAAGCTTAAGTATAAAAAAAAAAAATTATATGCAGGTGTAGTGAAATAAAAATAGAAATTCAAAATTATATT
>LUGF01026334.1:3812-17171 GCA_001625245.1 Calycopis cecrops
CAACTGCTCGTTTGCCCCCCTATACCGTAAAAAAAAAAAAAAACTGGGGTTTACTCTATAAGAACGAAAATGAATAAGACGGAAAGGTACGCAAGCGACGTAAAGCAATAGAGTTTCACACTACTTTACTCATATTTTTTGTTATTACCGTCACAAATATTTTTTTCTGGTAAAAAGGGGCAAAGTCGCTTTACCCCGGTCAGGTGGAAGAGAAAGGAGGGCGCATCTGTGTAGTTTCTAAACGGATGTCTATGGACGTCGGTAGTTATGAAAATGGCTCCGAGTGCTCGTTTGCCCCCTGTACCATAAAAAACAAACAATTTTATTCATTATTTTTTGTGCATACCGTCATATATTTAATGTTAAGGAGTAAGCTCTATAGCTTCTATTTTACAAAACAACGTTACCTCGATGTGCAATCACAGCATTGCCAAAACTTATCGATAAACTCGGCGGCAACTGGCTGCGCTCAACTTTCACTAAGGCTGTGTTTTTTTTTCGCAGGTCCGAGAGACAACGGAAGCGATCAGTGCCTGTGGTGAACCGACAGTGAATTGTTTAGTGGCAAAGTGTTGTGTTTAGTTCATAAGTTGATAATGGTGAGTTGTGAAAAAAAGTTGTTTTTTTTTTAATTTACCAAACAGGCAAATGTGTTGAGAGTTTTAAATGCAATGTGGGTTTATGATAATTTTGTGTTAATATTTTTGGTAACTGAATATTGTTTTTTTTTATTAGATGTACAGGTAGGTATATTTTTTATCTAGCGTCTGTTTTCAAAACATTTTATATTAACAAACATTTATTAAATTATCTTTATTATTGTTTATTAATATTATCAGAACTTACTCGCAAAATTAAACAAACTGAACCTAAGTGAGTTTATCATTTTAAAAATTTTTTTGTGTTAACTACGTAATATAAAATTTTAAAAGTACTTGAATATTTTTTGAAAAAAAAAAATATACTCATAATGAAATCAGAAATCATTGAATATTAATATGCTTACTTTGAAACTTGCGGAAAAAAATAACTAACGGGAAACATTTTAATATTCAAGTATATGTAAGTAAAAAAAGTATTTTAATATTCAATTATATTATGTATGTAAAGAAAAGTACTTTAATATTCAATTATATGTAAGCAAAGAAAAGTATTTTTATATTCATTTATATTATGTAAGTAAAGAAAAATATTTTAATATTCAATAGAAAATACGCTATTTTTTTGTTTGGAAGAGTGGAGACTCTTTTACGCAATATCGAAGTCCCATGATGAGTCCCCATGTTTTATGGGACTTGCAGCAAACGTAAGTGCCAAGTAGCCACTAAAGCAAACACATCAAATCAAACACTGTAATCGTTTGAGGTTCTAACTTTTAATCCTCGATGGCTAAAGCGCCTCTTTCTCCTGCTCTTCTGTTTCCTCTTCTAATAAGGGGGATACAAAGAGCAGCTTCATCTAGGCTATTGACCTTTACGGAAGCTCGGCTCTGCTTAGGCCTGCTAGGTTAGCTTAGGTACCTGCTAGGTAGGCTGCAGGCAGGCTGCTGCTGCTAGACTATTATTATATTATTATATCAAGCCCATTATTGGGCAAAGGTCTCCCCCCATTTTTTCCATCTTTTTCTGTTCGGAGCTGCATCACGTCAATCAGGGAGGTATACGTCGAGTTCATCTCGCCATCTCCTTTTTGGTCTGCCGCGTCGCCTCTTTGCGTCTGGGTCCCATAAAGTGGTAATTTTTGCCCAAGACTCGTTAGGTCTGCATAACATCTCTGTCTCCACCCAGACAAAGTTTAAAAAAACAGAAGCAGCATATCCAAAGTTTAGCTGTTTATCAAGTAAATAACAAAAGCAAAAGAGATAAACAGTAGAAATCAATTCAACAGCAATATGTTAGCTCTTACTAATAATAGAGTCGTGGGCGTAAAGAGCTACACCTTTAATATAAGAAGGGATTGTGAAAGACTCTTGCCTCCTTATTAATAAACATAGAATAACTTTATCCAAGTAATAAACTGGTAATAAACTGACATGTGTCAAATTCCATACTTTTCGTGTTTTTTTATATGGAATTTGACAGATGTCAGTTTATTACTAGGATAATACTTGGATAAAGTTATTCGATGTATATTAATAAGTGTATATTATGTGTATATTATATATGTATGTTCATAAGTAAATAGTGTATATATGTGTAAAAGAGCAGCTTTATCTAGGGTTTTTGGCTCACCACATCACCACGATAAGACTAAAACAATGTTGGGGCAACAGATTAGACTATACTTTGGCGTTTGATTATCTTACTATATACACAAATCTATTTTCGCGACGTTTGTACTCATTCACTTGTATGCTGTAAGTCTATCTTCTGAGAATAAATTGGTAGTAAAGTAACTTTTCACCCCGATAGTTAGACTTAACTTACGCGGGTGAAACCGTAAGGCGCTCCTAGTGCTATAAAGTAAACGAAATAATAAGTGGCATTATCATTTCCTTGAAAGTTGTAATATTTGCAATGGCCACATTCGCGGTAACTTAAGTTACGTTACACGCGTGTACTTACTAAATAAATACTTAAGTATTTCACACGCGCTTTGCATAATCTTAGTATCTTAATCTTAAGTTTTTTTTAAAGTAATATTTCTTTACGCACGCTTGGCTTAGGCCTAAGCGCTACGTAAATGCGTGGCCTAAGCGTTACGAAAAGTGTGATCGGGTGAGGCGAACGGAAGTTGAGAGGGAGACGTAAGTTAGTGAGGACAGAAAGAGAGAGTTACGTGTCTTATATTACTCTAGGAGCAAGAAAGAGCAGTGCGCGCGCACATTTTCTTTCTCGCTCCCTCTCATAGCCAGTTATGTTTCGTGTATGAAGTTTTACTTCAGTCGTGTGATCTAAAGCACAGACATTTTTATATTACTAGTATAAGGGAGCAAACGAGCAGTCGGTGCCGTTTTCATGACCACCGACGCCCATAGACATCCGCATAGAGGCTATACAGATGCGTTGCCTTGCGTCCCACCTCCACACCACAGGCTACTTACCCACCGCACGAAACGCGACAGCACAGCTGTCACTTCACGCTAGTAACCTGTAAGCGAAAGTTACCCACCCGGTCGTGTTAGCCCAATTCGATTACATGCATGCAGCGTTGCACTACTTTATTATTAGCTTTAAAAATAATAATAATAATAGTTAAATTATTATTATAATAATTATTATTAGCTTTAAAAAGGCGAGTTATTTTGTATTTTGGATTATTTTTAACCTTTACCTACAGTCTGTTTAGCGGGTTACATGGAGTTGTGTCCGAATTTGCCGGCCATATCTAGATTTCGTATCATCTAGGTAATAATTAAAAGGCCATCGCATCACTTTATAGCAGGCCAAGTGTTATGTCACTCGCGGAACTTCACGCAAGAGACGTGGGGTATTGGACGGTGGGAAAATATTTGCAAAGATTTTCAAGGTAGAGTACCCTCTACCCTCTACATTTTTAGGAAAAACGGAACCCTATAGATTACTCATGTCTGTCTGTCCGTCCGTCGGACCGACCGTTCGTATATCACAGCCATTTTTATCCGAAACTATTGGGCCTTTACAGCTTGATGTATTTATTCTATGAATGCAGCACACGTGTAAGAAATATTACATTTAAAAAGAAAACGCGAATACAACTTTGTCGTTCATTTTCATACAAATACTGGGTATGAAAAACCAGGTTATTTTATTTTCTGATAAAAATAAGTTTCGTTGGTACGGAACCCTCGGTGTGTGACTCCGACTCGCACTTGGCCGGTTTTTTAAATCCTTTTAATACATTTAATTAATTAATTATAAGTATATTAATTTTATTAATTAATATTAATTAATTATATATAATATTAATTTTTGCACAATAAATGACCATGTCAATCCTATACACCTACCCTCTACATAATAAGAATATTTTGGTACTAATGTTAGTCTCTACTCTACCTCCATACTAAATACCACTAGGACTTGTTATAGTCACTAGGAATATTAAAATAAAAAAGTGTGTGCTTTAGACCACACAACTGAAGTAAAACTTAATAATTGTTATATGTGATTTTTGTAACGCTCTCGCCAGTTCTCTATGTCCAGCGCCCGTATAGAAGTTTTACTTTAAATAAGTCAAGATTAAAATACCAAGTTATGCAAAACACGTGTGTAATAAAATATAATTAAATATATGATTAATATTTGTAAAATAAAATGCAAAAAAATAATGTTTTTAATGGATTGCGAATACACAACACAACTTTGCATTGGTGCAATATGTGTCTTCTACACGTTACCAACTAAGCCAATCGGTGGCCATAATATTATAGTCTTACATATATATTTATTATATAATACAAGCTGATATTATCTACCACTAGTTGACCCGACAGCGGTTGTCTTGTCATTATTGGTTATGTTGTCATGGTAACGTGTAATGTTATGTGGCCGAATTGTCAATCCGTTATTTTATCCTACAATAGTGTATTTCAAGTCGAGATATCGACTGCAGCATTATGTATATTGTTAAATTATAGCCTAAATGTTACCGAGGACTTTTATCTATATAACAAAAGAGTTTCATCAAAATCCGTCCAGTAGTTTTTGCGTGATAGGCACAAGCCACAGACAAAATGACGTCTCCTACAGTTTTATTATATGCTAATGTATATTATATGTTAATTTAGGTAGATATAGTATTACACCTTGTTGTTAATTGCTTAATATATAAATAGTGGAGCTCTCAAGCTAAAAACATGTAACATATGTACGTATGTGCTTACTTTAAACACACAAATTATTTTACACATAGTCCAAAGAACTTTTAATTGATTGTATTAAGTATTTATAATTAGCCGACCTCCATTCCAAACTTCATCCCCCTATTTCATCTCCTAACTTACATCATGATAAGAAACAGCCACAGCTAGGGTATTTTTTTTTTTTATGGTATAGGAAGGCAAACGAGCAGCCGGAGCCATTTTCATGACTACCGACGCCCACAAACATCCGCATAGAGGCTATACAGATGCGTTGCCCTCCTTTCTCCTTCCACCTCCATGGGCCACCATTTTCCCCTGTGTCTTGAATACCCGCCACAACGTCCGTTTTTAAAATATAATATGTATGTAGGTAAACGAAAGCCATAATGACTCTTTTGTTAATGTTTCTTGATAATTAAGTGCATTACATCAATTACTACCAGACATTACATGTCTGACAGGTACCAGTCACAATTTTATTGATGTCATTGACTTCGTGTTCTTTAAATGGAGATTTTTGTGAC
The DNA here is from genome assembly GCA_001625245.1 of Calycopis cecrops. Taxonomy (NCBI): domain Eukaryota; kingdom Metazoa; phylum Arthropoda; class Insecta; order Lepidoptera; family Lycaenidae; genus Calycopis; species Calycopis cecrops. Next base: position 9,120 of record LUGF01026334.1, read on the forward strand.
GTTTTTAAATATTAAAGACCTTAGCGTACCGACCCAGTGTTACCATGTATTTATTTTACTACTAGCTGCGCCCTTCGGTTTCACCCGCGTAAATTTCGATATCGTGGAAAATCATACCATGGCATCCTATAGGAACATTTTTTCGGGATAAAAACTATTCTGAGTTAATCCAAGTTACCCTCTATCTGTGTGCCAAATTTCATGGTAATCGGTTCAGCAGTTTTAGCGTGTTACAAACAAACAGACATACAAACTTTCACTTTTATAATATTAATAAGAGATAAGATGAAGATGAGGTGATTGAGGGTGTGTGAAAAATAATTTTAGTTTTGTATTATGTTGTGGTCAATATTTTAATATAACATTGTGTTAGTAAAGGATAAGAAGTAAGAACGACCTTCACCCATCTGTTAACCAGGTGAAAATTGTATTTTAGGAAATTAAATAATATTTAATTACAACATATTATGTTTGTGAACGTTTTCCAATAGGGTTGCCACAAAAAAATTGGGCAAGGCTATGATTAATTAAAATTTTAAAATATTAATTTTTGTTAGTAATTGCGCTCATCTGTTAATCACGATATTAAAATGTAGGTAAATTTATTACGAGTCATATTACATAATGCTATAAAGATAGTATCAAATCTGTCTTTTTTACTTTATCTACTGTTTTATCCTGTTTTTTTATAGATGAGCTGTTGTTTTTTTAGTTTCTTAGGGTTGGCAATACTGTATCAAACCGATAGAATGATCTTTACTCAGCGTGAGTCGTGCCGCATTGTAGCCAAATCGGGCCGTAGCCGTAAACTGAGATTCGTATTTATTATCTATGCGGATATCTATGAGCGTCGGTAGTTACGAAAATGGCTCCGACTGCTTGTTTGTCTCTTTATGCATACAAAAATTGGTTCCGCAAAAATGCGCTAGACTGTTCATTTGCGTCATGTGAATAGAAAAAAAAACAATGATGTTACTAGACAATATTTTACTTTTACTCCACTTTCTTTTATGCACAACAATGAAACAACAAAAGTTATAATTTAAGCATATAAACCGCGTTTTCTCCGGCAAACATATTCTACTTTTCAGTGTGTTACTGAGAAAACATTTCTCTGTATTTATAAATAACTAACTGAACCCTGCACGCGTTGCTATGCCTTCTGTCGAAAAAATCTTACTACCCGTTGTCCTATTAGCCGTTTTCCCGTGGGAATGAAGCATTTTCTCGCGGTAAAAAGCTTATGTCCATAAGAAATAGGTAATGTCGGCTTCTAATGGTCAAAGAAGTTTTCAGATCGGTTTAGTAGTATCGGAGCATCCTACTAATATTATAAATGTGAAAGTTTGTATTTTTGTTTGGTTGTTACTCCTTCACGCAAAAACTGCGGAAACGATTTTCATAAAATTTGGCAAACTTGGATTAACGCATAGTTTTTATCCCGAAAAAATGTTCCTATGTATGCTATGGGGTGATTTTCTATTTTCCACGGGATCGAAATTTACGCGGGTAAAACCGCGGGGCGCAGCTAGTATTGTATATATAAACTAACGAACAAATCTTTCCTCTTTATAATATTAGTACCTAAAGACCAGCCGAAGAGTGTGCGCTTCGTTGTCGTCGAAAAAATATAATAAAATATAGTTGATACTTCCTGATAATGTATCTTTCTATTAGTGGTGGAATCTGCTGCCTGTCGGTATTTCCGAACCGATACGACCTGGAGTTCGTCAAGAAAAGAGCTTACTCTTATTTAAAAGGCCGGCAACCCGCGTGCAAAGCCTCGGGTTTTGCCGATGTCTATGGGTGGTAGTAATCTATTATTTGCTCCATAAAAAATGGTTAAAATCGCTATTTAATCCAGTAGTTGGGAAGCCTATTCGTTTCAAAGAAACAAAACGTGTTTCCTCTTTATATTTACGTTACGTTACGTTTCATTGTTATAAACAGGGAAATCGTCTAGTGATTTCTTTTGTTTATGTGAATGTTACTATTTACCCGATTGTGTCAGACGGAGAGCGATGAGTTTAGAGTGTATGTATGTTTGTTAGGTGTACATGTTATGTTTGTTTCTAGATTGAATAGGACGTTGAAATGTGATCTTCTTCTTTTGAGTCGTATCTTACGTTTCTCAGAGTGTCTTCTGCAATTTTATTGTCCAGTGATCAAGGGATCATTTTGGTAAAAAGGGTGCAGATGATTTTCATCGCATCAAAACAATATATTAACAACATAAATTATTTAGTAAGGGGTTGTCCACACTACATACATGCATGTAACATAATTGGGCTTGCACAGCCGGGCCAACATTTCTTCGGCGAATTATAGTTAAAAATATGCATTTAAAGAATATAGTATATTGCAATTAAATATAGTACTCTAGTTTTAGAATAGGTAGGCGGGCTAGGTTGAACTAAAAACAACTTGCTGAGGCATTGAGCATCTATATACATGATTTTTCGCTGTTTGCGATATAAACATTTCAGTCCTGAAAATATAGTACATATTTTTGCATAATATATATTACTTCAACCGAATATAGTACACATACCTGCAATATTGTACAATCCTACTAATATTATAAATGCGAAAGTTTGTAAAGATGTTTGTTACACTTTCACACAAAAACTACTGAACGGATTTTCATGAAACTTTACAGTAATATAGCTTTCATATCAGAATAACATAATAAGTTAAAATTTTGAATCATTTTTGAAGTCCGAAATCCACTCGAGCGAAGCCGCGGGCGGAAGCTAGTACTATATATTATAGTACGGTTGGCAAGTGCCAACCCTAGCAATATCCTCTGCCGCGAGCCCCACACACAACATAACCCAAGCTTGCAACAGCGTAAAAGAGAACGTCCACAAAAAAATGTCCATCCAAACCTGACGGTGCTTATATTCTGCCATAATGATCAACAAGTGAAGATCGAACAAAAAGGCTCGAGAGAGGCATTACTAAGCTGATTGATGACGGGAAGTGATTGCATGACACTCGCGTCTTCATCTCAGTGATAATCTGATGTCGTTATACAATGATCACCGGGCGATCAACTTATACTGGATTATATATGTAGGTATCAGTGGCTTAACTACCGTGTAGGAAGTTGGCAAAACGCCACGGGGCCACCAGCCGCAAGGTGCCCCGGTCGTAGGAGAATTCCAACGAAAAAAAAGCTTCTTTTTTAAAATTCATTGGATGGGCCACATCCGACGAGCGGTATAGTTACGCCACTGGTAGGTATAGGCCATATGCAATGTGTATGATAGCATATATTTTGAGCCAATTTTATTAGCAAGAGGTACCTCGCTGCATACATGCATGTAGTCAAATTGGAGCAGCACAACCGGGGAGGTACTTCCCGCTTACACGATGCTCGATTGCTATATATAGGTATATAGGATAGAGATTATGGGATAGTAGCTGCACGTAAAATGGATTAGGGTCTCATTTTGAAGATTTCAAACCGTACCTCAAATAACTGTAACTATATGTATATAATATACTGAATCAATATGAAGTGGGAAACTGGTTTGTATAAATAAATGTCCAAAGCGGTTTTATAGTGTAAAATAAAATACTCGGTATTTTATTTTACACTATAAAATAATCTTGCCCTCAACTACAGGTTTGTTTTTGTCAGGAGAGAAAACGGGTCAAGGTGAAATATGACTGTTACCTTTTTTTTTGTATAGGGGGACAAACGAGCAATCGAAAGTCATTAACCTTCGCACGGTCAATCGTTATGTAGATAATTTGTTCCCATAAATTTGACGCAAATAAAATACTCCTCAGATTAGAATACAAAAAGAAGTAAAAACTGGGATTATTTGTTTTTATGTATTCGTTAAACATATATTTTGATTACCATTATGTCACAGCCGGATGTATGGAGGTAGATTTTCTTGGCATCTGTTACAATCTTTGCGAAGTAATTATCGCACCTACGATATTAGGGGTACTTATGTCAGGAGAGAAAACGGGCCAAAGTGAAGTCTGACCTTTTCGCCGAGACCAGCTTGTCGCTGGAGGGATCCGGGACCCTCCAATTACTCGGCTGAGCACCCGCAGGGGTTTATTCAGTATTGCATCTAACACGCCGAGCCCGACGCTGCATCTGGGAGCCACCCGGGCACCTAGACAGCGTACGAGAGAAAGCAGGAATGTTTTTTCCAACTCATCTGTAATACGTAAAACAATTTCCCCCTTATTAATAAACATAGAATAACTTTATTCAAATAACCTAGTAATAAACTAACATCTGTCAAATTCCATACTTTTTAAGTGTTTTTTACTATGGAATTTGACAGATGTCAGTTAGTTACTAGGTTATTACTTGGATAAAGTTATTCTATGTTTATTAGGGTATTTGAGAATAAAAACATCTAAGGGCGACTATACGCGAGCGCACACTTCAAGACGCCAGAAGCGGTGACTTCTCGCTAATGTATGTCAATTCATGTAAATTAACGTTTAAATGCAGTCGCGAGATCGCGATAATGTCGCACGACTGTCGCACGGCTCAACAGCGACCGGTCGCAGAGAGTCTCTAAATCGTAAGAGTCGTTTATCGTTCGTTATAGTAAGAGGTAGTGTCACGCTGTATGCTTGCATGCAGCCGAATTGGGCCGGCACGACCGGGCAGGTACCTCTCGCTTACACGAGACCGGCGTGAAGTGACAGCTGTGCTGTCGCGTTTCGTGCGGTGTGTAAGTAGCCGGTGGCCCATGGAGGTGGGAGGAGAAAGGGGGGCAGCGCATCTGTATAGTCTTTATGCAGATGTCTATGGGCGTCGGTAGTCATTAAAATGGCTACAACTGCTCGTTTGCCCCCCTATACCATAAAAAAGAAAAAAAAAAATCGTGCGACTGCATTGTTGCAGTCGTAAAGTCGCCGGTAGCCGCGTCTAAAAGTCTCATGTGTGCTGTGTCCCTAAGGAAACTGAGTCCGACACGCAACTAGAGTTAATTTCTAAAGAACGAACATTCTGAAGTAAGCACGCAAGAGACGTAAGTGACATAAGCACGGGAAATCGCAACGGTGAGAGTGTTTCTCACCCTTTTACTTATCATATTTTTCATGTAAAACTTCTATACGCGCGCTTGACTTGGGGAGTTAGTTGGCGAGAGCGTTACAAAAATCACACATCATGCAGTCGCAAAGTCGCCGGTAGCCGCGTCTAAAAGTCTCATGTGTGCTGTGTCCCTAAGGAAACTGAGTCCGACACGCAACTAGAGTTAATTTCTAAAGAACGAACATTCTGAAGTAAGCACGCAAGAGACGTAAGTGACATAAGCACGGGAAATCGCAACGGTGAGAGTGTTTCTCACCCTTTTACTTATCATATTTTTTATGTAAAACTTCTATACGCGCGCTTGACTTGGGGAGTTAGTTGGCGAGAGCGTTACAAAAATCACACATCGGGCGAGGCCAATGTCAGTGTCATTAAGATCAAAATTCAATTTCGATTTAAGTGAAACTTTTTTGTATTTAAAGAATAAATATCATATGACATGTCATGTCATTGTAATTGCGGTAATGACTTCATTATATTAAATCTAAGTATAATTAAGTTTTACTTCAGTTGTGTGGTCTAAAGCACACACTTTTTTATTTTCATATCTGTGCCTCAATGAAAACCATATGGTTTGCAAATAAAGAGAGATATCTGTTAAAGTATATTGTAACTTTCGTGTACACTTAAGAAGTATGGACGTAAGCGACACGAAAATGAGTTGATAAACGAGAATGGTGCATAAAAATGCCGCATTATTCATAAACTTTAAGCAAAATATTATAAATATTTTAATATATTAAACAGGAGCACAACACTTGCTAATTAACTACAATTCGCATCTAGGGTTGCCACCATACTTTATACTACTTTATAATATAGTATTGTACGCTTTTTCAAGTTGTACTCTATGTACAGTACTGTACTGTAATCTATAATTTATGGCACCGAAATTAATATGTTACTTACTTACTAAAATTACACAAATACGCTTTTTCCTTAGCTAATAGGTACTTAATATATTTTTGTAAGGATAAAACAAAGTGTACTTTATTTGAATATCATGTAATATATTTTGTTAGCATTTGTAATCTAGGTACGTAATTTCCAAGAGAAAAAGGTGGCAACCCTATTCGCATCATGCAATTACGATGCCCGAATTATATTCACAAACGATATAAACTTTTGACTGCGCAATTTGTATTTCATTCCAGAAAAAATGCTGTAAGTACTTTTATATACTTAGACTTACTTACACTTTGTTAACAACCGACGTCAATATGCATCCGCATAAATGTCATGCAGTTTTTCCTTCCTTTCAAATGGGTGGCTCCAATGGGCCACCGCAGACTAACCTCGTGGAAGGAGGCAGTATGCTGCATACCTACCGTGTACCTTCTTTATATATACATCCTTACATATGTATTTAGTACCCTGGGTCAATTCGACTACGATACAGCAATATACTGCCTTTTACAATATGCCTACGAAGATAGAGTTTTTACGGCTCACCCTTGACTCGTGGCACTGACGGCATTGTTTGCACAACATTTTTCGGAATATTGATTTTTCGAATTACCTTCAACATATCCACTCAAATATGCTTTAAAAGGTTATTAAACCTTAGACAAAATATTGTCTTTGCTTCGTGTTTGTTTTCGTAGGTATACTTTTATCATGAACTAGGTATGCCCTCAGGTTTCACGTGCGTAAAATATATTATACCCAAAGGAATTAATTTCTATATTGTGTATTTAAATTATGATATTCAAACTGATCGGGGATTTTTTCGACAGATTAGTAAAATATCCGTTTCAGCCATTTTCACGTGATTTGCGGTGAAGTTAACAAACAAACATACAGGCAGTTGACTAATATTATACTGTTTTGAAATGTCGATTTGAAAAATCTTTCAATGTTAGATGGTAATTTATCAAGAAAGGTAAGGAATCTATGCCATCACGACGAACGAAACGAGGGTCGCTATTAATAATTCATCATCATCATCATCAGCCTATTGCAGTCCACTGTTGGACATAGGCCTCTCCCATAGCACGCCACTGGCTTCGATCTTCGGCTAACCTATCCCAATTCCTGCCCACAGCTTTGCGTAATTAATTTGCGTAAATATTAATAATTAAAACACGCAATTAGTTTTACTTGATTTATTCCCGCTGAATATAGGATGAAATAAAATTAAAAAATAATGAAGATAAGATCTGGAGACTAATTACTTCCGAAGGTCCCGAGGGGGTCTGATATCACAAAATTAATGTTCGCAATGTATCCCGGATCCAATTTCCGTTTGCAAGGTCTTTTTTATTTTATGCATATTGTGCTGTTTAGATAATGTAAGGTTAGTAATTTGAAATATTAATGAAATACTCTTTATTGTACACTTAAAAATAGCGTAAACGAAAGAGTAGCTACCAAGTTATCGAAATTTACAAAATGCAAATTAATGCCTTAATACAATTTTTATGCACGTTTTTATTTTTTAAATTCAGCTTACCGACCTAGATTTATGAAATCGATTGAATAAAATAGGTTTATAGGCTTTAATGGCAGTTTATTCAGTTATTATATTATTTTCTAACCTTTTGGTTTGCATAAAATACCTATGAAGGTCAACTGTTTTGAAATGATTACGAAGGAAGGCGGTGCGTAAATGTATTTCCCTACGATAAAAAAGTCAAATATATTAGAATGAAAGAAAAGAAGAAAATAATTAAAATATTTCCGAGTTTGTTTCAAATACAAAATCGAATATTAAAAAGTACGATGTTATTTTGATTCGCCAACTCAAATTGTTTCTTTTGCAACAATCAACTTGTAGGTAAAGAAACAATTCGAGTTTTCATTGTCTTTTAGAATATTACTTTTTTTATGAACAAATCTCAGTTTTGATTAAAAATTTAGGCCTCCGTTTTGTTTTAGTCTTCGGTAGGAGTACAATAATTATAATAAAAAATTTTGTTTATTTACAGAAAAACGTTTATAAAGTGAAAATGACAAAAACATGACATTATGCAAAA
>LUGF01026334.1:55491-70110 GCA_001625245.1 Calycopis cecrops
AAATTATGAAGGAGACATACGCTATCCGTCGGGAAGAGAAGACCGTGTTCAGAGGCAATACTGAAACATCATCAATATTGAAACAAAATGTAATTGTGTATACCTATATATAACTAGAATGACGCCAGTACCTACTCCAAATATAATAACTCACTCATACAAGTACCTACCATCGTCACTGATTTAAAATAAGAGGTAGTGTCGCACTGCATGCTTGCATGCAGCCGAATTGGGCCTGCACGACCGGGGAGGTACCTCTCGCTTACACGAGACCGGCGTGAAGTGACAGCTGTGCTGTCGCGTTTCGTGCGGTGTGTAAGTAGCCGGTGGCCTGTGGAGGTGGGATGAGAAAGGAGAGCAGCGCATCTGTGTAGTTTCTATACGGATGTCTATGGGCGTCGATAGTCATGAAAATGGCTCCGACTGCTCGTTTGCCCCCCTAAACCATAAAAAAAAATTAAATTATAATTGGCGTGATGCAGCTCTGAACAGAGAAAAATGGAAAAAACGGAGAGAGGCCTTTGCCCAACAATGGGACACATAATGGGCATGATATAATAATAATAATAATAATAATGACTTTAAATTATGAACGAATGCCGGTCCTCTGATCGCAACTAATAATAACAAAGTTAGTTTCTGTTCCTAACCATTCGTTTGCATTTTTCCCGTTTGTGGGAATCCGGGGAGTCAAAATGGCGCTTTTATACGAGGTACACAAAAATATCAAATCAGTTTTGTGTGAGAATTTCACAGACATCTAGTCGCGCGTCGCGTTAGTGCCAAACTTTTTATAAGCTTATGTGATGAAATGGAACACACGCCACAAGTGCCAAGTACTTAGCCGAGGACAAATTCGAGTTACAAAAGCACGGAGCCGATGAGAGTCATGACGCAGATGCAGCTCCACACCACTCGAGTGAACTTACTATGTTGACATACTGCCGACACGGCTATGAAGAGCTCATACACGGCACTACAGTGTCGGCCCGTCAGCCGCCGCCCCCACCTGCCCAGCACGTAGAACAGCACGGAGCCGATGAGAGTCATGACGCAGATGCAGCTCCACACCACTCGAGTGAACTTACTATGTTGACATACTGCCGACACGGCTATGAAGAGCTCATACACGGCACTACAGTGTCGGCCCGTCAGCCGCCGCTCCCACCTGCCCAGCACGTAGAACAGCACGGAGCCGATGAGAGTCATGACGCAGATGCAGCTCCACACCACTCGAGTGAACGGCAGACTGTAGAAGTCATTCATGGCGAAGCTGTTGTCATCCCGTAAAATGAAGCCAATCCTGAATAATAAAAAGAAGAAACACTTTCTGCATAATTGATGAACGCAATTTTTTGGCCGCCGATGAAACAGCAGAACTTATTTTTTTACTTAATTTTACGGGTTATGGTGGCCTTTTTTTTCGCGAAGTTGTCGACCTTGGTAAAGGCGGGCTATTGGGTAAAACACTTTGGAGCATTCACTGCCATGTGGTGATATTACTGTGATTTTATCCAGTAGTCGGTCAATCTGCCGCCTTTGTTGGACTACCCTGATTTGACGGTGACAGGGCATCATAGCGAATGATCCAGTTCCTTAAAAAGGTGGGGTTTTTATTTTTAATGTATAGGGGGCAAACAAGATGTCGGAGCCATTTGTTTTTTTTATTTTTAATGTATAGGGGGCAAACAAGCTGTCGGAGCCATTTGTTTTGTTTGTCACATTGTCATGACTACCGACGCCCATAGACGCACAGAGGTTATACAGATGTGCTGCCATCCTTTATCCTCCCTCTCCCCCCGGCTACTTACACACCGAACGAAACGCGACAGCACAGCTGCCACTTAACGAAGGTCTCGTCTAAGCGAGAGGTACTTGCCCGGTCGTGCGTCAAATTGCGAGCCTCCCTCCCTCTTTGGTGTAAAGTTATTAGGAAAATCTGACAGAATCGACGAAACTCTTAATTAACTCCTTAACTCTTGGATAGCCATCTCAGATACTAAAAACACGTAGGTGAACCGATAAAGAACAGCTTTTACCGACTTAAAGTTGACTATAAAATAAGATCATTTCTCCCTGAGGAGCTTCGTGAAGTTAGTTGAAAAACCTGCTTTTTAAAACTAAACTACTGTTATCGGCAAAGCTGACACAAGGAGTTCAAAACGTCACCCTCGTTTTTTGACTCAATTTTCAGAGCACACGTCAAATCATATTTTTACTTATACTCCATACTCCAAATGAAACCGCGGCGCTAGCACCACCTTGCGTGCTTACTAGTACTTTGGAGTCGTGAAGTTTTAAGAACCGTAGTATTTATATAACATACTAAGTTTTCTCACTGCACGCATGCAGCGCTCGTAGCTTGGAATGAACCCTCATAAAACCGCTACTTTTAGAAGTAGCTTTCGCTAAGTTATACTTAACATCGTACAAATATTCAGTAAAGTTTTAAAGAAATTTCTTTTTGAACGGCGGTGAAATGTGGATGCAGTACTTGGGAACATATTATATAGCTTAAAGTGGTATTTTTTTAAAATAGTATATGGGGGGAAACGAGCAGTCGGAGCCATTTTCAGTTTTTCGCATAGAGACTACAGTTGCGTTGCCCGCCATCCTCCTTCCTCCTACTTGGGCCACCGGTTACATATACACCGCACGAACCGCGACATAACATCTGTCTCTTTACGCCGGTGTCGTGTAAGCGAGAGGTACCTCCAAGGTAAATCAGATGCATACGTGCATGCAGCGTACTACCTCTTACTAAAATAAAACCTGCTAAGTAGGTACCTACTGAATACGCTCCAGATAAAATTATAGCTAAAATAAAACTACATTAAATTTGTATTGTATTTGTATCGTATTAGTATCGTATTTGTATCATATGTGTGGTATTGTATCTGTATTGTATTTGTAGGTATTGCATTCATATTGTATCTGTATCATTTTGTAGCCCCTCGCTCTTATGTGTAAGGTATACGTTTTTTATGTTTTGCACTATCGCGATAATTGTATTTTTATTTTTATTTTATATGTATGTCATAAACTCATAAGTACCATAATATTTTTTGCTGGGTAACACGTGGGGTCTGGAGACATAAATGACGCATCCTCTTACTGGTTTTGTTGAAAACCGGTGCCAGGTTCCATGTTAACTATGAGATCTGGCTTATGCCGAACCAAACCGTTTTGGTACTTACTTGAGGCAACCTTTATGTTACCTATCTGAATGTCTTAATGTAATAGAATGTTATTATCTGTATATGTTATCATGTGTATACTCTGTTGTTGTTGTCTCTTGTATTTTGTCCAAATAAATGTTTTTTTTTCTTTACTTCTTTAAATACTCAGTTATCTAGTTAGCTCTTACCACCAGGAATTGCACGTGGGGGAGCAAAGCCGATGATGAAACCCCCGTGCATCTCCCGCGATTCGCTCCGTACATCGAGAGGTGGGTAGGAGCATGGTTCGGGGGTACTCACCGCCAGTTCATAATAGCTTGAACAGGAAAAGCGTGTTCCAAGAGGTGGGGACTGATGGAGAGCGGCTTGACGAAGATGTCCACGGTCTCGTTCACTGGGCGCATGGCCTCTTGGCGCTGGTCGACGATGAGGCGGGCGTCACCTCCTCCGATTACGTAGGAAATGCTGGAAGGGAAGTTGAAAGCATTTCTTAGATTTACATAGAGAAGGGTTAATGACTTCTTTAGTTAGATTTTTTTTAGTTGGTTCTTTCACTAGGGTTAAGTTTTTTTTTAAGGTAGGCAAGCGAGCAATCGGAGCCATTTTCATGATTACCGACACCCACAGACATCCGTATAGAGACTATACATACGCGCTGCCCTCTTCCTTCTCCTACCTCCATACATCACCGGCTACTCACACATCGCACGAACGCGACAGCACAACTGTCACTTTACGCCAGTTTAGTGTAAGTTAGTACTTCCCCGGTCGTGCCGACCCAAATTCGGCTACATGCCTGCTTGCAGGGTGGCACTACCTCTTGCTGAAGTTAAGTTTAAGCGAATGTTACACAATGTAATACACCTATTATTGTCACTGTTTATTTAAGTACTAGCTGTGCCCCGCGGTTTCACCCGCGTTTAATTTCTAAGAAATCCATATAAAACTTCAACACCGTATTTCATCCCTTTAGGGGTTGAATTTCTAAAAATCCTTTCTTAGCGGATGCGTACGTCGTAACATCTACCTGGATGCCAAATTTCAGCTTGATCCGTCCAGTGGTTTGGGCTGTGCGCTGATAGCTGGCTATGTCACGTTTGAGTTTTATATATGTGTATAGATTTTACAGTCATGACGTTTCAAAATATTTACTGCGATCATGGTCACGGGTGGACTGGTAAAATATCGGGATTATAAAATACATAAATAAACCACAATGACCAGGTTGGCGCAGTGGTAAGGCTCGGAAAGCGGAGCATGTTGCGCCAGGGCTCGCGGGTTCTAATCCCGCCTTGGTCATGGATGTTTATCTATGTAATATATGTATTTCTATAATAAAAAATTATGTAATCTTAAATTTATAAAACATATTAAATATATTTCCTTTGCCTAGCACCCGTAACACAAGTCCTTACGGTACGTACCACGGGGCTAGACTAACGTAGATAAGTCTACATACATCATTAAAATCTGTTACAATAGTTTAATTGCAATTGAGAAGGCTTCATTAAAATACAGAGTTGATGACGATAAGTAATTACCAGAGTTCCAACTTTTTGATGCAAAATGCACATGTTTCTGAGAATAAGGCTCTTTGATGCTCACATTTCATGTACTGTATTGTTTGTGACAAATACAAAGCCATCAATTAGTCTTCTTTTTCACCATCATCATCATCATCCTATTGCAGTCCACTATTGGACAGCGGCCTCTCCCATAGCACGCCACTGGCCTCGCTCTTCGGCTAACCTTTCCCACTTCCTGCCCAAATCTTTGCTGTCTTCTTGTTACAATGCCATAAAATCATTAAGAATCTGCATTCACTGTGAAGCATACCTTATGATGTAAAGTATATGTAGACAAAAATTACTTACTCGAAATTGTACATATCCTGTAGGATCCCCAGGACCTTGCACCCGAGGATTGTCTGTCTCCAATAAGGGTTGTGCACGTGGCTGTTGATATCGCCGGTCATCTGATCACACGGGAACAATGTCAACGCCCTAAATGTGTTATTCATTGTCGTTTTGCAATCTGTAAAATTTTATATCTATATTAAAAAATATATAATAATAAAACTTTTTTAAAAGGTTAAAGTTATTAGACAAATCGATAAGTTTCGGGTGATTTCTTTTTTTTATCTGATGACAAGGTTTTTAACTAGGTAACTAGGTATTTGGCCATTTTCTACCACAATACAGGTAAATTGTGATATATATACAATTTTTACCTGGATATAATTATTAAATTTGATTATTAATTATTATGAATGGTGAAAGGAAAATCAACCTGTTTATCCGTTAATGTCAGTACAACTTTAACTTGTAATATTGACTTAACTCTTGAATTAATTACGTAATATTAAACTGCACTTATACATTAAAGTTAAAAAAGGATTGATTAAGTATATCAGTAAACGAAAATTAATATCACAAATTAATAATTGCAAAGACTGAAATTCTGTTACTTCTATTTAAAAATAACGTAAAAATAAGTCGAATCTAACGATTGGATCTGCTAGCTATCAGCTTGTGACAAATACAAGCCCTAAATTAACGTTAAATTTTCTTGAACCACTCTTGCGTGTAACGTCCAATATTATAATGGTATGCAAACAACTTTGTATGTTTACTTTGCATTATATTTGAAAGCATACAATAATATTATCGTAAGCGTTCAACTTTGGAATAAAATCTAGGTACACATACAGACATTACATGCTTGTTTACATGGTTTTTTTATTAGGTTCCATGCACCTGTTTTTTTGCAGCATCCTTTATTTCTGTTTGTTGTGTAATTATAGGTTTTTTTTCTTGTCTTTTTTGTTAAGTATTTTTTACAAAGCCAAGCTTACATGTAACTAATAGATCCCTGTTTACATGTAGTTGACGGCACTCCAGCTTTGGCGGGCGCAGGGTTATAGTGGGTTCTTAGTATAGCCGCGAGTCATATATCACTTAACGTTTCCTACATTCTTCCATTGGGATAGTGTAGTGACCTCTATTTTTCCTCTTTCTCACTCTGAAGAGATGTTCTCTATATGTTCAACCACAAATTAATGATTCCGATAACCAATGATGAGTATAACCATTCAAGACGCAAAGTGCTGTCATCTACCCGAGCTCTTACGAGTCGAAAGAGACGTGATATGTGGCAATTAGAGCCACATCTGCTTCCAGCGGCGGATCGGCGATTTTTAGAAGCTGAATGCAGCGACCAAACGCTCGCCACCGTACACTTAAAAACGCCGAACGCGGCGGTTTAATCGCAAAGCGACTTTGATATCTAAGCTAAAATAAGCTGTTGAGACCAATAAGTTAATTGATCTTGTAACCTTACGTCAAAGAGATTCCAGGATGTTAATACACTGACACGGTATAAACAGCATGATGTCTTTACCGTGACGCTGAGGAGTATTGATTGTTGCCTCAACTGAATTTAATTACAAGGGTATTTATTCTGTATTAGTCTGAAACAGATTACAATATTTACTATTTTAGTACGGTGTTAACCATAAACTGGAGTTTCTAAGAAAATTACTTGGTTTTTGATTTGATTATGTTTATCAATGGGTCTCACAAGGAAGTATCCAGCCCTATTAAAATTTACAGACCTCTTAAAGCCCTCTATTAAAATTTGCATGGACTTTTGGACTTTAATAGCCTCAGGGATTATACTTGGACGGAACCGGAGTTCTTTAGCGAGGATTTAAACATAATCAAATCAAATACAAGATGTAACAACTTAATGTGGTAAGATACAAAGTGGTAAGGTACAAAGTGTTAAGACACAAAGTGGTAAGATACAAAGTAGTAAGGTACAAAGTGGTAAGATACAAAGTGGTAAGATACAAAGTACTTTTTACTTTAATCATAAAAACTTATTAATTATAAATCTTCGGGTACTTTTAATAACTCATAACATCAGGACATCTGTCGCCTAAGTCCACCCGGCAACTTAAATAAAGCGCGTTTTTTTTATAGTACGTATAAGGGAGCAAAAGAGCAATTGGAGTCATTTTCATGACTACCGATGCCCAAATACATCCGCAAAGAGGTTTTACAGATGCGTTGCCCTCTTTCCTCCTCCTCCCTCCAAGGGTCACCGGCAATTTACACACCGCACGAAACGCGACAGCACAATTGTCACTTTACGCCGATCTTGTAAGGGAGAGCTGTGTACTGACTTTTTTTTTATATAGCATAGGAGGCAAACGAGCAGTTAGGTCACCTGATGTAAAGTGAACACCAACGCCCACAGACATCCGTAACACCAGAGGTCTAACAGATGCGTTGCCGACCTTTGAGGAAAGAATAAGCTCTTTTCTTTTTAGTTACATCATCAAACGTAGACCATGCTCACGGGTTCCAATCCTGGGTCAAATAATTTATTGGAAGGAGACAGGTACTGTCTTTTTTTATGAGTCACAAAATACTATGAGTCCAATAGATTTCCCGAGTACTAAACCGTTCATACCGATCAAGAACCACGCAGTGTCTGCTTGACCTCATATTCATACAAAGCTCTCTCATACACGAAAGAGTCATGATCGGCTTATGCTATTAAAAAAAAAAAAAACTTTGTCACTTCCACACTTACAGTCCCCACACCTTGGAATATTCCAAATTCTAGCCGGTGGCCCATGTAGGTGGGAGGAAAAGGAGAAAGGAGAGGAAGATCTGCATAGCTTCTATGCGGATGTCTATGGACTTCGGTAGTCAGTAAAATGGCTCCGACTGCTCGTTTGCCCTATCCCACAAAAGAATGGTCTAGTGAACGCGCTTACCACTAGACCACAAGGCAGTTTCTGTTAGTGATAACCACACAGTTGGTAATTCACAGCCAAGTATTAATTTGCAAAGTGGCCAATTTGTTTGATCACATAATGGTGTACAAATTGTGGTGGTTAAGTCTCCCGTCACACCATGTTTTTGTGTGGCGGAAAATTATAGCGTTTCGACGGGGGCCTTGTAATGTGACTCTTTATTCTGATAACAGGGTGTTATTATCGAGCTGGTTGAATTTATGATTATTTAGTAAGCGGTAGTGCTGTGCTACACCTCTCGCTTATGCTATCGTAATTATTGTACACTGATACAACTTTGTAGTCGCGTTTTGTGCAGTATGTGAGCTTTCTGTGTTTGAGGAGATGAAGGAATGAGGATAGTACGTCTGTATTAACCTTAAACTCCACTCCACTCGCTTTACCCCGGTGTCGTGTAATAGGTACCTCCCCGTTCGTGCAGGTCCAATTCGGCTGGCTTCGCGGCGTGGCTCCATCTCTTCCTTAAATGTTAAACTTATTTTTGCGGCAATAAAAATCATACTTTTTATTTCGTAGCACGTTCTCCAGATCTTAATAGAATGAGGTGACCAAAAATCTTTTTCTTTTTATGGTATAGGAGGAACGAGCAGTCGGAGCCATTTTCATGACCAACGACGCCCGTAGCCATCCGTATAGAGGTTATACAGATGCGCTACCCTCCTTTATCCTCCCACCTCCATGGGTTGCTGGCTACTTGCACACCGCACGAAACGCACAGCTGTCACTTTACGCCGGTCTCGTGTAAGCGAGATGTACCTCCCCGGTCGTGCCGACCCAATTCGACTGCATGCAAGCATGCAGTGTGGCAATACCTCTTACTAAAAAGAATTAAATTAAATCTCTTATGTTAGATATTACATAATCTAGATTTGTAGACTAAGATCCCGCACCAAACCTCCATCTTGTCTTTATACGGAAACGTCGTGTACGGCAAACGTACGTTCGTATCTGAATAGATAATGTAATAGCGGTTTTGTGCCTCTGGGAGTAAATGTGTAAGCTCTGGAAACTGGTTTATGTCATTACTGTATCATGTCTTACAGAATAATTACATTACAATTCAGTTTAATTTCGGAGAGTGAGCTTCCACGTTACATAACCTTATTAATCCGCAGTTTTACCAACAGCCAACTAGTCACACACTGAGATTCGTTCCCGGTACGAGATTCTACTTGGATTTTAGGGTTCCGTACCTAAAAGGTAAAAACGGAACCCTATTCCTATGACTTCGCTGTCCGTCTGCCTGTCTGTCACCAGGCTGTATCTCTTAAGCCGAGATAGCTAGAAAGTTGAAGTTTTCACAAATGTATTTCCGTTGCCTCTATAACAAAATTCACTGGAAGCCAAGCATCAAAATGTAATGAATGAGAGTTGGTAGAGCATGCATCAAGTGGCAAGACGACATTCAGTAAGCAGTCCGAGATGGATGCAGGTGGAACGAGATTTTGGCCTTTCCGAGGGTGACCTTTTCCTAGCAGTAGACGGATGTTACTTGTGATGATGATGACGAAACAGTTTTGTAAATATTGATCTTATCATATTATTCAGCCATCTTTGTATTTGACATGTGATTTAATAAAATTAAATGAATAGATATAATAAACATTAATCTTCTTAACGATTCCGTCTTTGCGGGAACAGTAGACTGAAATAATTAATTATACATCGCTGTACTAATAGGTAGTTTTGGTTTGATATACAAGAAGAAGAAAATATTCGAAATATTGAGTAATATACAAAATAAAATATTTAAAATGTAAAATATTTTTAATATTTATATGATAATAACTTAAGACAGAAGGTTCCTTAAGTAGGTACCATATAAATTAACCGACTTGTTATTACATGGATCTCACAACTTTTTGTGGTAGAAAAGCTGCGAGAAATGGTTTTTTTTACAGGATGTTATGATGGGATTGAATATTATGCAAAATAAAATAAAAAGCGATTCAATCTATACAAATAAAAAAGCAATAAATTCCGTGTGTCTGTACATTGAATATATTTACGAAAAATTAATCGGAAGCGATGTTAAAATAGTATTAAAACACTTTTCAATGATTTTTAATTTCTTGTCTGACAGTTTTTCCAGGCTAATCTACAAAAAAGAAACAAATAAATTAAAACTTTGAATAGAACCACAAAAACATTCAGCTAAATTAACGTTCTCAGCTTGATTAACGTAACTAATGGTTATTTGGATAGGCCTAGACCTCGGAATAATTAGAAGATACTGTTTGTCGACTAAGTAAATTCGTTACACATTTAAATGGAACGAACTGTATAATTAAGACATTAGCCATGCAAGACATGTCATATTCGCGAACAATACTCCAAATTGCTCGTAATGTAACCTATTCACAAGATTCAAATACGTCAACCTTTTGTACGCCCTCATTAAGGCATATTAGAAGTAATTTCGAATTCATGATATAAGAAAAGATTTATGGCGTTCGCTGTTAGTTTGGAGTGAGTTAAAGCTGAAAGTGAGCAAATACTGAGCGGGTTCTGAATTATTTTGTTTAATGTAAATTAAAAAAAAAAATAAACAAGTTCGTGTTACTTGAAAATTGGATACACTGTTGTAGGCATGTAGCATGTTATTTCTGTTTTGTTGGGTTTATTTTTTTTACAAAGTTTTAAAGCGACTAATTATCTATGTTGTTTGTTGAACGAAAAAAGGAAAAAACCGAGATGGATTAGCTTTGACGGATTTTGTAATGGATAAACATTGATAAAATATTCTGTGGATTGTTGTGATTAATTATAATTAACTAATATTATTTATTTAAAAAATTAACGAATCAATATCGGAAGACATTTTATTAAGCTAAAGTAATAAAAATTAGTTACTTCTGTAATAAAATAAATAATTTTTCTTTGATCGGCGCATCTCCAGCTAAAATTGCATGATTCCATATTTGATTAACCCCCTCTAGCTTCCCCAATTCACATATTCTTCAAATTCAGGCGACTCAAATTAAGAACTTAACCGATAGCCAAGTCGATGACTGAAAAATTTTGATTTGAGAGGACTTGAGATATCCAACTGTCAAAAAATCAAATTAGGTCACAGACTATCCGACTTGAATTAAGTTAAAGTTATAGATCAAGTATAAAATCCATAAACATACTATATAAATATAACATAAATATACTAACTATAGACTTGAATGAAAAAATGTGGGTAGTGTTTCGCAAGAGTTAGTGCCACGCAGCATGCATGCGTGTAGCCGAATTGGGCCGGCACGACCGGGGAGGTACCTCTCGCTTACACGAAACCAGCGTGAAGTGGCTGTGCTGTCGCGTTTCATGCGGTGTGTAAGTAGCCGGCCGCGCATGGAGGGGGGACGAGGTAGGTCCTCACATCAGTATAACCTCTATGCGGATGTCTATGGGAAAATGACTCCGATGATGAAATGTTTATTTGCCCCCTTATTCTCAATGGAAACCCAAAAGGTAATATCCGATTTCAGGAGCAGCGATGGCGCAGGTGGTATTCAAGGTAAACGGCAAAACACATCAGGGTAAGTGAATATATTTTCTCTGTTGTTAAATAACTTTTGCCTGTTATTTTTACGCAGCCCAAAATTCTCAAATGAATCTTCAAGAAAAATAATGAGATATTTAGTAAGAGGTAGTCATTATGTCATTTCAAGATGGAAATATTTTTATTTTATTTTTAGGGAAATCCAGATCCCTTAAGGCTAATTACGTTATAATAAGAGAAACATAGGTCTACAAAGTAGGTAAGAACGAACCTACTCAAATGGAGTTCTTTGGAGAAATGTTCCTGTTAGGGTTCCTATAGATGATTACAAGTATAAAATTTCAAAAAACCATAATATATAATTTGATCATTAATTACTTTTGAATTGGTAACATGCTTTGTACTCACGGCTACATCGAGCGGTAACCTCGCACGGGGTGAATGACCCTAGCAGCCAACCTCGCCGTCAGCTGACGATATAGAGTGTACGAAGTGAGAAAAAACTTCTATGGCTAAACCATTGCTCTGATTGTTCTGGTTTTTGTTGTGTAGCCTGAAAATGATATTCTAAATATGTGGTTTTATTTAATGCCTCTCGGTTTTATCAACCTTGTAAACCACCGAGCGTATAGCCTACCTCGATAAATGAACTATTTAACACTGAAATATTTTTCAATTATGATCAAAAATAGGTAATAAGTTTAGCAAAGAAACATATTCTTCAGCTTGATAATACTAAGTATAGATAAAATATGTAAGTTTGTTTGTAGACGCGTAATCTTCGGATTAACTAAACCGATCACAACAATTCTGTTACCAATAGATACATTTTCTTCTGGACTCTCAGCTAGTCACGATACAGTTAGTTCTTTATCATTACCTTTTTTTTTCGCAGTGGATGGCAAGTTCGGTCCCGACTACACCCTGAACGAGTATGTGCGGGTCCAGATGGACCTCAGAGGTACGAAGACCATGTGTTTCGAGGGCGGCTGCGGGACCTGTATCGTGTCCGTCCGCGCGTACCCACCTCCGACTTACCAGCTGAGGATCTTCGCTGTTAACTCGGTAAGGGTCTTTATCATATAAGGGGATAAACAAATAGTCGGAGTCTATAGACATACATATTTTTATAAGAGGTTTATGTTGAATTTCGGAGTTGAAGAAATTTCTATGAAGGAAAATTTGTAAGGAACTTCACATCTATTAAATCCCATGCTGCACTGCAGTTGAACCGGCCGGCACGACCGGGGAGGTACCTCTTAAGCGATTCCGAAATAAAGTGACAGCTGTGCTGTCGCGTTTCGTGCGGGATATGATTTTCTAGTAGCCGATGGACGGGGGAGGAGGAAGTAGGGAAAAACATCTATAGGGCGTCGGCGGCAACATGGCGTCGGTAGACAGCAAAAAAAATAGTATAGCTGATGGAATGTATTTGTTACATACACATGCCAAGTGGAAGTAGAACAAGTCTGACAGAGCAGATGTGACAGCTGATGCCTAAGTTGCATCTTTACTGGTAATCCGCAGTTCTCTACCTACGGTGATATATGCTTGTAGCTGTCACTAAGTAATGGTCGTAATGTCAAACATCCCTCTCTCTCTTGTCATCTGTACCTAACCATAGACATCATATGGTATGAATATTCAGTGTACGGTCTATGACTAAACATAGACAACCAATATACTAAAGAGTATTGTCACTTCTTGATGGAAATTATTTATCAATTAGTTGTAATTTAAATTAAATAAAAGTGGAAATAGTAGAAAAAAGTGTGTTATCAAAATGACTTTGACAGTATAGGGGGATGCCTATACTAGCCCACACCATATACAAACAAACTATAGAGGTTATGCAGACCTAATATCTTCTTCCCCTATAATGTGCCATTGGAAACAGACATAACATCTAGCTGTCTTGTTTGAAATTTTCGAGTTTGTTACACATATTGTGGTTACTCTACGGGTTTTAACACGATAAAACGCTTAATAAAGGTACTAGTCAAAACATATACGTTTGTTCGACGTTTCGACTGGCTTACACCAGCCGTGGTCACGAGCCGACTGCCACGCAGACCTTTAATAAGCGTCTTATCGTGTTGAAATCCGTAAAGTAACCACAATATCTTGTTGTCTCTTTGTGCACAAAACCTAAGTCTTTTAACTCACGTCGCGCCACTGCGCGTGCAGAGATCGCCATGTCTTCTGTTCGTCTTCGGTTTTCAATGTAGATTATTGTTCTTTTCATACGCACATACTATAAAACAGTTGTGTAACTAATGCAAGATTTAGAGACTTAACAATTGAAGCTATGTGACTATGTGGCTAAGTGACTATGTGGCTATGTAGCTATGTGACTATGTGGCTATGTGACTATGTGGCTATTTGACTATGTGGCTAAGTGACTATGTGGATATGTGGCTATGTGACTATGTGGCTATGTGACTATGTGGCTATGTGGCTATGTGGCTATGTGACTATGTGGCTATGTGACTTAGCGATTATCAGTTTTTTGCTCGTAATGTAAGGTGTGTAAATACTGATAGCTACTTTTACACGACTACGATACATAGAGATCAATTTCAGTGTCTGGTGTCCCTGTTGTCTTGCCACGGCTGGGAGATCACCACCATAAAAGGTATCGGCAACCAGAAGAAAGGCTACCACGAGGTACAGAAGCGGCTGGCCATGTTCCACGGCTCGCAGTGCGGGTTCTGCTCCCCGGGATTCGTATTAAATATGTACAGGTAATATAAATTAACTAGCGAAAAAGCGCAGCGTTATAAGGGCTCGCGACATTTTATAAGTCGGTAAAAATATTTCTTTTTACAGTTTGTGCAACTCTTAAATCCTAGATGGCGTTAGTAGTACAATATAAGTTTTTTTTATATTATCTATAATATTATTATATTATTACTTACCACTTTATTTTAATATTAGATAATACATCTAGACATACTTATATTTAAATTATTATGCTAAAGTTCAAACCCAAAGGTTTTATAGTTTGTCCGAAAAGTGTAACACAAAAATGGCAGTGAGATACGAGTAGTGTGTACTCGCTTCACTCGCCGAATAATAAATATTAGCGAAAAAGCGCAGCTTTTTTTTTTTTTTTTTTTTTTTTA
>LUGF01026349.1:0-14543 GCA_001625245.1 Calycopis cecrops
GTAATTATGTAAATTATCATTTAAAAATATAAAAAAAATACATGCATATTCCCTATTCGTGTCAGGCGTCAGCAACTGACTCAACCGCACTCGAAGAGGTAGATGCCATGGAGCGCCGCGTTCTACAAGTGTGTGTTAGTAAATACGGGTCATTGTAGTTTAATAGTTTTAAGTTTTCACTTTTATCGGCAATCCTTAGTTGGTTGTTGCATCAGGAGAGAGAAACTATATTAAAAATACATATTATATATTAAAATCGCAGGAAAGTCAAAACTGTATATTGAATATCTTTTAAAGAATACTTGGGGCGTGATCTACATAGTTTTTAGAATTTTTGTCTGTTTGTCTGTATGTATGTCCGCGCTAAACACAAGTACTAAATGGATTTACTTAAAATTTTGCATGAATATTACTAACAGGTCGGGTCAACATATAGGCTACATATTATCACGCTATCACCTTCGGGGGAGGAGCTGTGAATATTTCGACACGTCCTACGTATTTGGATGTATCTGCCAGATACACGAAATTGCTTTTATTGCATTTTTGGCATCTATACCTTATATTCTATCATATACAAAAATATCAGATTTTTTTTTTTGACCGGAACATTGATTTTTGTTATACGTATAAGTATGCATCTACTTATGTTGCTAAACAATGACGCTGTTAAAATAAGTAAATACCAGTTACACAATAATTCTCGGGGCACAGGTGCGCGGGCGACGGGCAACTACCCGATAGTCATTTGTACTTCGGTAATGAGCAATATAGAAAGGGGTCCGCTCTAATTTCATAAGTGCCGAGTTAGAGGTACCAATTTTTAGCAACATTGATAGAAAATGAATAAAAAAGGCGAGCATCTGTCTGCAATGTCGGAAAATATTTGTTATTAGACCAACATGACTACGTACCATCAAGGCATGGTATATTGTATTCAACCAAATATGCTTAAAATTTCAAAATTAATCTAAATAAAATTCAAAACATAATCGATTCTTTTTATTTTCATAGCGAGTAATGCACTGTACTAAAATTTAATACAAAAAATTGTTATTTTGTATATTTTGATGTAATCCCGCTGTTTAAGTATGTAACTGCGTAGATACACACTTATTCACTGTATTTCCTTTTTATCCTAATATGCATCTACCACTTACACAGGTAGTCTTTAGAATCTTGTAAGATTGAAAAAACTATCTGACCAGTTACCTACTTATACCTCGTGATTGTTTCAGAAATAAATCATTTAACTAACACCAGCTTTTAACATTTTATAATATTAAAAAAAAACAATTAATCAGTGCTAATATTTATCTACTACGAAAAATATCATTTTGATATAGCTTAAATAAGAATATATTTCGATTTTTAGGCTCCAAACACGTTGGTACAGAGTCGAAGCATCTTCCCTGAAGATACTGCCTACCTTGCCGTAGAGGGAGGGATTGCGTGCCTCTGTGATACTCAAGGCCATGCCTGCTAACTCTACGCATACTGGACAGGCTTGGTGAGAGAGGCCAGACTAAGAACAGTTCAGCTGGAGGGTCCCCCACTCGTCTCTCTGAATCACCAGAAGGCGGTGTGGAATGGGACAAATGGGGGGTCTATGTCGGACCACATGGTCCGACACATGTCCGAAATCGGACATGGTGGCGTGATCCTTTGAAGTAGGTACTAGGGCTAGGAGTTAAGGGGAACGTGACTCCATTGCACTGTTCAGACTGTTCAGAGGCACCCGGAGTGTCCCCAAGGAGAAGTTCGGTCTTTTCGCCGAGGCCAGCTTGTCGCTGGAGGTATCGTGTTGCTTGCAGAATCGGCACTCTCCAATTACAGCACCGGAAGGCACTCTCAGGGGTTTAGTCGGTATTACACTGAGTCCGACATAGGTATCTTAGGGGAATGAATTATTTAAATAAATCAACAAAAAAAAAAAGAGTTACGAGTGTTTTTCACCTATAGCATAATATATTCATCTCTCTTTCATCAGTAAGGTACAAATATTTAATGTCATGGAATATAGGACACTTCGACTCTCCACCTGAATGAGTTAGTCTTAAAAATTGTCTTTTTCGTGTATTAGATATTTAACGCGAAATATTAGTCTTGAATGATTTTCCTTCATACAGCTGTATATTCGCTTTGCACGTTTTAGTTTAACTTTAGAGAGTCTCCAATAAGTTTCTCTAAAAAGAAAACTGAAAAAGTCTTACAACAGCTCAGAAAACTTTTTGAGGCCGATGACGAAGAACAATAACAGCCACAGTTAACGAATTATAAATTCATCTTCAATATATTTGTCAATATTGTTTCAATATACATATTGTAATTTTAATGTAGGTACATTGCTGTATTCACTTATGATAAAATTTAAGTTTCATTGCAACAAAAGACTTGTCCTAAGATTCACCAAGTTTATTCAACTTTAATAGGTAAAGAAATTGTTCAAATGAGCTGTAATGTTTCAACAATTCCTTCACCACTTTTATATAACCATATCAATTACTAATGCCATCAGAACACCTGTCATCAGAATCCTTCTTAACTTTATATTTTTAAAGAAAAAAGCGCTGCGTTAACCAAATAAAAGATAAAGGTCGCATACGATAGATGCATCGTAACCAGTGGTTAAATGTAAAACGAACAATGTTTTAGGTTTGGAGTACACAAGTAGGCATGAGAAAGTCAAGCAACAAAAAAGATATTAGATTCCCATGTTGAAAAAAATGTAAGTTGTTGTAAAATGTCCAGGAAAATTTACAGCTGATAATCGAAACATACTATTTGTATCGTTTTGGTCATTAGATGAGCTAGTTCGTCACTAGAGATTTTATAGCCCGATATTGTGATAGAATTCCAAAATGTCGCATGGCTACTGTCTACTGAGTCAAACCCTAGAAGAGAATTCACACTGTAGTATTACTTGCCGACAGGACTCAATATTAATAGCTATTTGCTCTAATAAGTTTGAGTCGAAAACACGAGTTTGTACATTAGGCATTAGCCATGGCCCATGGTCTATTCCACTCTGAAGAAGCTCACGTTGGGCGGTATGGTTATCTCGGGTAACAGAAGCAAATTTCAAAATTCAAACTAAAGCGCAAACTGTAAGACGATCGCGATATAAAGATACACCCATTAATTAAGCACATTTAGGATTTAATGTACACAAAAAAGATAGTTGCGATGTTTGCCATGTTAAAAATAAGTTTATAGAGTACTCCCAACTAAGAAGTACTATTTTGTTGGCCAGGTTTAGGTCGGTTTAGTCAGTTCCAGGACAGTTACACTTTGTAGTTCCTTATTTTACCTATACGATGTGTTATTGTGTACCTGCCAGTTACATCATTAAAATTCAAGAATATTCCGATGTAAACATATGTATAAGACACATACAATTTAATATTTTTTTTTGGAACAATGTATAATTATGTATGTGCTAAAACACAAAAACCTAAAGGTTTAATAAAAAAAAATCATTGTTAATGTTAAGTTTACGGCAACATAAGGCCACTTGCCGAATTTCAGCCTATAAGTCGTTACGGTTGCTGAGATATGACGATTTTAATTTTTCGAAGTCTTTAAATGGCTCTCCTGTAAAATTTGCTTTTTGTAAATACACACATTTGCGTAGGACGTGTCGATTTCATTCGGAATAATTGAGAACCTCCATTTTCCTCCGGAAGTCCAAAATTCACGCAGGCAAAGCTGCAGGCGAAAGCTAGTAAAATATTTATTTTTGAATAGTATAACTAATGAAATAGGGAATAAGCTTCTAGACTGCCACGCTAACTAGTGGCTGAAATGTGAACCGAATGCTAGTAAATTTTCGTTTGTACGTATGATTTGACAATATATTATGTCAACTTGTCATGGTCATTGTCTTTTGCTTAGTGTTTTGATAGTACTTAATTCCTATAATGATAACTAGGGTGGCGAAAGTGCTGCCTCTATGTTTCGTGCACGTTCCCTATGGCAAAAGTGTTAATGATCATGTGATCCATACACCAATGATACCAAAAATTAAACGTCCCTTATCACCTAACATTTAGATAGACACTGGGAAAACTAGCAAGCCCTTACATGCGTTTCCGATTATATAGATGTAAGAATACCTGATCACATTGATCAGTTTAACAACATCTGATTACAGCTGTCCAACATAGAAGCAGGGCGGTACGTATTCGAGCTGACAGTCACGGACGACCAAGGCGAATCCTCCCGGGATACAGTCAGCGTGCAGGTCAAACCAGACCCGCTAGACATGAAGCTACTGGAGATGACGTACAACATACCGATATCGACGTTCACTAAGGGCCAGCTCGACTCAATCATACAGAAGATGACGTTGTTACTGAAAGACGACGTGAGAGTCAACGTGACAGATATCCGAGGGGAGTCCGATTCGGAGAATACGCTTATTGTATTCTTTTTGTCGGAAAAGGTAATTAATTAATTTGCCTATATTTTGTATAAAGTAATAACTGTGTCCCGATTTACTAGGTGTGACAAACGCGAACAGAGTAATTTTCGTGTGATAAACGCAACTAGGACTGACAATGCCTTCGCACAAAGAAATGCTAAAGCGCAATCTCGGGGCTTGTAACTTACTATAGCGTCTAGAAGGCCTAGCTAGACCATAACGCCGTGTACAGAACAGCCTTGGTAAAGTGCTCTCTTACATAATACCGGTTGATAGCTATGCGGGCAATTCGGGGGAAAGAGATGAAGAACGCATCTGTGTAGCCTGTGATTGTGCCGATGTTTATGGATGTCGTCAAAAGGCTTCGTCTGTTTTATTTAATGTCTTAAGTTTACGTGACAATAACAGTAGTTTATGCAACTGTCGTATAATGAAGGGTATTAAAACTCGAGTGTGAGTTTTTGAAACGAGCGGAGCTAGTTTCAAAACAGTAACACGAGTGTTTTAATACCCGTGTTATATGCAGTTGTATACACTACTTTATCTTCACTAATGCAATTAATCAATTAATAAAATATTGCGAAACATTAAATTCATGCCTACGTGTATTGTCACAGGGAATCGCCGCCATTAAAATCTAACCAATGAGAGCGCAGCTGCAGCGCGCGCAGAGCCAATCAGGAGCGAGCGCGCGCTGTTAAGGATTTTGACATAAGGCTCTCTCACCACTCTCTCTCTCTCTCGCTCTCACACAGTGTTATAATGAGATTTTACGATATCGATTTGGATATTATGACATCATGTCAAATTGCTTAAATTGAGTTTTTTGTTGTCTGAGCTATAACAGTAGTTATTATAAGTCAAGTATTGAAAACATAAGTAGAATGTTACAACATTAGTGTAGATAAAACAACTTGATATTTTATCTCGATCTACAGACTACAATGGACTGAGTCCACCCGTGACTATGGTTGCTGTAAAGGTTCTGAGACGTCGAACTCGTTAAATAATTTATCTACACTAATGTTGTAACATTCTACTTATGTTTCCAACTTGTTGTTGTGACAATATAAGTACGCGTGAATTTAATGTTTCGCAATGTTTGATTAATTGATTAATTGCATTAGTGAAGATAAAGTAGTGTATGCAACTGCATATAACACGGGTATTAAAACACTCGTGACTATTATGACACTCGCGTTCGCTCGTTTCATAAATTCACACTCGAATTTTAATACCCTTCATTATACGACAGTTGCATAAAGTACTAAAATAAACCAGGACAAATTCCGTTAAAGTTGTTTTACTGTACTAATATATTCTATATATCAGGGTGTAGCGATGGAGGGCGTAGCAGCACTGAGCGCCGCTCGTCCGGCGGCGCGGGGTGCGGGCGCGGTGCGCGTGCGGTCGCGGCGCTGTCTCAGCGCGTGCTCAGGGCGCGGCGTGTGCGAGCAGGCGACGCGCACGTGCCGCTGCGACGCCTTCTGGATGCAGAGCCTCTTCACGCAGTTCCAGCCGGACGCGCAGCCCGACTGTGGTACGTTACTACTTTTGTATAGGTAACTAGCTGTGCCCCGCGGTTTAGTTTCTAAGAAATCCATATAAACTTCAACACCCTATTTAACCTCATTAGGGGTTGAATTTCTAAAAATCCTTGGCGGGTGCCTACGTCATAACATCTACCTGCATGCCAAAAAAAGGTATTTGCCCAATCCGTTGAGTGATTTGGGCTGTGCGTTGATAGATGACTATGTCACGTTTGAGATTTATATAGTATATAGATGTTAATAATGGTTTTTACTGCATCGTCCTGGATAAGATTTCCGTCTTTTAAGAATATTAGTAGTTGATGATTACAAAAAATGTATGAAAAAAATAATTCTTTTTTTTATTTTATGCAGGTATCTTAAATTTATAATATACAAATATAAATGTGTAAAATTGTATTAAATACTTAAAATCAAAACAAATTCCATTCCAAACGAAGTGAGAAATTTCGTTTAAAAATTTGCGGATTATTTTTTTTTGTGTTTTCTATTTACATTTCTAGTACGAGTTCGATCCACATTACATACTATTTATTCTATATATTATTCTCTTGTTTTTCATGTAGACTGGTCAGTGGTGTACCTGTGCGTATGTGGCGCGGGCGCTCTGTGCGCGGCGGGCGCTGCGTGGTGGGGCGCGTGGCGGGCGCTGCGGCGAGCGTGTGCGCCACGCAAGGTGCGCGCGCGCCCTACCTACCGCCTGCTGCCGCTCGCGGACGAGAAGCCGTGTGAGTATATAGCCATCGCCCCGCCTACCGCCTCCTGTCGTGTGAGTATGTAGCCAGCACGCTAAGCAACGTGCGCGCGCCCCGCCTAACGCCTGCTGTCGTGTGAGTATATAGCTAGCGCACCGCGCAATGAAACCGTATGAGTATATAGCCAACGCGCCGCGCAACGTGGGTGCTGGATATATACTCACACGACAGCAGGCGTGACACGTGACTACAGTTATGTGAGGGACTTCGCGGGAGTCGCGAGTTCGAATCCCGCCTTTGTCATGACATATTTATGTATTTATAAGTATGATAAAAATCTTAGTTATATAAAATTTCTTAAATTTATTAAAAAACTTATTAAATATATTCCGTTGTCTAGTACCCGTAACACAAATCCTTACGGGGCTAGACTAACGTAGTATGGTATGTCCACAGATATTATTATTATTTCAGTTATTAAGATACCATTTAGTTCAAGTAATCATACATTCATTTTGTATTTCTAAGCATGTTTTAATCTTTCTCTTTTCTTTATCTTTATGGTGATGTAAATAAATTATTGTCCTCTCGTCCAAAATTATAATAATGGGTGTCCCAAAATTAAAGCAAAATTTTAATTAAATAGAAAACACAGTTTTAGCATGTTTTACTAACCTTAAAGTGTCAGTTTTCAAATTATTGTGTTTTTTGCTTGCCAACACATTACTCGTCGCCCGACGAGTCTCATAGTTTATTTGAAGCTATTTTCGGTTTTGTTTGTAGAGAACACGACGCGGGTGCCATTACGAGCCTAGCCTATTTTTTTCGATTTCGTCGATGATACATTTCCCCACCATCCCCGACTTTCGTCATATACCTAACCACCATTAAATGCATAGATTTTGAATTGTTCTCACTACGTGAAAGATGCACCTACAAAGCGTGGGAGCGAGACATTCAAATGAAGTTCCAATCATCGGAAAAGAAAAGAGACAGTAGATGAAGTACATATGAGACAATCATTTTAGCGAGTAAGAGGCCACAACGACCCGATTACATAATAATGACAAAGTCATATTATATGTGTTTTTGTAGTAATTCTGACATTTGTCAAATGTTTTTTTTTTGTCTCGCCTCTGTTCTGTGATTAAATGATATATATAATTGATTTAAATAGATCTCAACCATCTTTTATTCTTATTTGACTCCTCCTTTTCTAGTTGTCAACAAGGACATGTCGGAGAGTGACACCGACTCGGACATTCTGTACGAGACTAAAAGCAAGTCCACTTCGTTCTCTGCTCGCGCGATGAACGGGGACCTGACGCATGGCAACGGCTGGAAGAAGAACGGCCACAGCAAAATATCCAGGAAGATCAAAACGTAGCTCAGCCACCTCGTGGATAGACTCCACGTGTGAGTGTATTGTGATAGCTTGGAAGTTGCAGGTCTCATGTGTGGATGCGCCGTGTGTTTGTATGGTCTATGCCATTGATACTTATAATGTGGTGTTATGGATTTTTCATGTAGAGCCAGCGCCGGGTTAAGACCTTTGAGAAGGGGCCACTTTTATGGGTACAAAAATGATCTTAAGGCCCTTAAGCCGTATGGGCCTCGGACTTCAGTCCCCTAATTGATTTGGCGCTGTACAGAGCTCTATAGAGACTGGCAGTCATATTATTGTGCACAAAATGTGTGCAGATACGCCACTATTCCGTAAATTCCTATTGGGCAATCTGACTAATATTAAGTTGATGATGCAGTTTATTACCGCTTCTAAACGTTTATTATTCGCTTTACCCATTTTTTCACTAGCTGTTACAGCATTAATATAAACATTCCGAATTTAAGATAATACGGACTTACGGCGCGTGCGTAAATGAGTTGCAGTATCAGAATTGTTGCCAGACGTAAAAATGTTCAAATCTAGTATATGTTTAAAAAGTGAATGTGCGTTTTAAAGAGTGTGTGTCCTTCTACTCTTGTGTCATCGTGTTACCTATTTTTATCTAGAATCATCTGTCACTTTGGACTACAGAGTCTAGTCCAAAGTGACAGATTTTTTTGCTTATGTTTTCTGTGTGTTATTTTCACGGCAAAGGGCAATGATTATAATTCTGTAGATATTTGTGTAACTCGTAACTGTACAAAGCGTTATGAAAACAAAAAAAGACGAAAATTTTGAAAGTTAAGACGTAACTTTTAAAAGTTAAGACACGCTATGATTACAATAGTTTTATTTTATTTCTAACTACCTACAACAAAAATGTAAAACATGTTCGAAAAATAAGATTATATGAATTGTATTTTTTGCTAAGATAACCTCACGAGGTTATCTTGCAAAAAATACATAATAATACCTAGAGATAAAAATATGAACTAAGTAACTTCGTTTCTGTATAACTGTGTATTGTTTTAAGTTTTGTCCTTGAAAACATTGGTTTATTATTATAACTTCCACCAAAGCATCTATTAGATATGTGGTATTGATATAAGTGCTTAGTGTATATTATGGTATGAAAGATCGAAGAAATTTGAGATATGGTATACTGTACCTACTTAATTTGTTAAGCGTTCAAACATTTTGTAAAATTATACGTGTTCGTGAAATTATTTGACGCGTTGAGAGCTAAGATCAAGTAAATAGGCAAATTACGCGGTAAAACCCTTTCGTCTATCAAGGGCGTCACCAAGAGTGAACAAGGAACAGCAACCCCTTAAGCCCCGCCCTATAGATAAGCCACGAAGTCCATGTGTGCTTCTATTATTAGGTCTTTGATTGATGGTGGTATAACAGAATGAGAAATGTATGAGCTATTGGTAAATACTTATAGATCATACATTTTGCATCCTGCTCGTTGTGTTGCTTACATCCCCACTAAATACTTCTGATCTGATCGGTAGCTACTTTTATGACGATATCATCTGTTTATCACTTGCAATATTGTAATTATTGATAGAAAGGAGGTATTTTGTTAAATTCAAAACTCCAATACTATCTACGTATACATATAATTGATCTTAGGTTTATAGTATATACTGTTTGATGGAAACGTCAAATTTGCGGAGCGCAACAGCCATACTGGTGTATTTAGTTATTAAGATAGTTATTAAGAGAATCTATATACGGCGACCTGCCATTTAAACTATACTCCAAAGACTTCTCTATCTAGTCTAGGGTAGATTTCAATACTTCACAAGCATCCTGAATAGCTCACAAAGTAATTTTATGAACACTCATCTTTTCCTCGTCTTTCTCACAACTTAGTTGAAAATTAACTATTTATTATATTTTAAAGATAAAAAGTACTTCCATAAAAAAATTGCATATTTTCACTACTCACTTATGCGTAATATGCAGAAAAAATCTGTATTCACGTGTATTTGACCTTAAAGGCTGTACGACATTGATCTTTGTTAGACTTGATAATAATTTCGATCTTGTGTACCTTTAGCCTATTAGCCTACATATGTTATAAGTAAATGCGAAATTTGGTATTCCTATTTATAATTCAATAAAAAACAAAATAAAATTTGGTACCTTAGGAACAAATTTATGCGAGTAAATTTGCGGGGTCCAGCTAGTATTCTATAAATCGTTATGTCATCGACTATTGAAAGAAAACTGTAACTGACTCACCGTCAAGTGTCTTGGCACATTTACACTTTTCATCATCTCATCTTCGCCTTTAGTAAATACTAGGAACTATCTATATCTGAATGATAACTACTCCTAGAGACGGTATCACAGACTCCTATTAAAGTCACAGATGGGGACTACGAAATGACAAATCAACCACAGATTAGTGACATAGAATGTGGGTGTCTACAGGTCGTTAGTTTGGAACGGCTAAGACTATTCGTTTGTTATGATTAAATCTCAAAAATCGAATAGCTGATGGACACTTTAATAACCTGTGATGATACCGGCCTTAGTATCTTCCGATTTCTGCCGTCGTAAGAAAACATCATTATAAGATAAAGTTACATAAACGCACATTTATGTAAGTACCTATAGGTAAGTCTATTTATATTTAAGCTTAGGATCTTGATATACTTTAAGATTGCTTTTGATTGTTACAGTATTAGTTAATCTGAAATAGCTTTATAATTTTTGGTTGAATGTTGACGCTAGGTAGCTTAATCATTTATTAAAAGATTATTTTCTGTACTTAGGTATTGAGAAGTTTTAGAATAAGGATTTTGATCACAAAAATATCTTGTCAAAATAGTGTATTGTATGGATTTGAAAGTTAAAAATGCAGTTATTGAAAATATACTGCATATGAATCTAGTCGTACTATAGTAAATTATATAATGTTCAAATTTTATTTTATATATATATTTTTTATTCCTAAATCAAGTTACTGAAATCATCCCCTTAAGTTTATTTTTGATATTGGTTTATTGCTAAACTATATACGTGTACATTGTGAGTCAATGGCAGATACAAATGGAGGGAGGTCAAAGTAGGTGTCAGATCACTTATTACGAATTATTTTTCTTTTATAGAGGCCACAGGGCGTAGCGCGGCGCCCTTCCTCAAATCCGGTACTTGGGGCGTGCTAATGGCTAATGAGCCACTTGGAGTAGCTAAATGGGCAAAATGTCAATCATACTTGCATATTATACATGGAATAATATCAAATTTATACTTCATAAAAATTTATTGCTTTAAAACAGTTCGTTTAAAAAACAAAAAAATAACAGAATTATTGTAAAATAAGTTAATTAATCAACAATGACATAAATACACATAACATTAAGTTACGAAATATGTACGTATTTATTTTAATGGAATTGTGAAATACAGCCATATTATAGTATTCATATTTCATCTCTTGTCTATACAGTTAACACTCAATGCACATTATGTGCGGCTGTTTGTGACAAGGCATATTCTTCTCAAAATATGAACATTTCTTTTAACTTAACTTATAATTCCAAAGCCTATACTTTTTACTAGATCAAGATCTGTCGAAGTATTGCAGTTACAACAAGTTATATTTCTGTTGACTCAATATAATATGTCGTATAGGAACTGCAACATTCTTATATTGTGTAGCTATGTAATTAAATATTGTAGACCGCACAAGGTGTGTGTTAAAACTCGAATGAGTTTATGATTACACCTGATTTGTACAAAATTATAAGTTATTGTATATGTGTTTAATTAAATAAATAAACAAACAAAATAACCAAGATGCAACTCAGATACTAACAAGTTATATGATAATGACATATAAAACTTATTATTTTCGATTATCATCTTTTCAAACTCATTATTTATTATCCTTGCTTTGACACCTAATCATATTTAATTGATAAGTAATCTAAAATGATAAAACTTGTTATGTAAAAAAATGTAGGACATGTTTAACATAATATTTATATATTATAGCCAATAAAGTTTTCTAAGTAGCAAAAGCATTTGTTTCACTATATTGTCTAATGACAAACTATTTCAAATAGGAACAATCTACATATTTTACCTGTCCAAAGCATATATGGCTCTCATCGGAATGTATTATTACTAGCATCACACTTAATAACCTATTAGTACCGTTGTCTATACAAACTTTATTTGCATATTGCCATAGATATTTTGGCCAGGTTGTACAGAATAATAGGAAACTAGTTAAAGTAGATAATAGAGAAGATTACAAAAATTCCGCATTTTCAACACTTTATTAAGTAACTATTTTTAATTTTAAGTATTAAATGTAATGTAACATAAATTAATTTAATTTGTGTTAAAGTACTGGGTTATTTGAAGGATTGATTTTTAAATATTTAACAACAATTTGTTCGAATTGCAGATCATATCACATAATAACTTACATAATGCAACCAACACTTACATAATGAACTCTTATTTTTAAAATATAAATTAATTAGCCTAGGCACCTCAAATTAAATTTACTACTACTTATATGATCAGATAACCCGCACCCAAATTCTTCATACTCTCATCAACTTGGAATGTTACAACCTCCTTACTTAGCCTTCTTTTTCTCAGATTTTACAGTTGATTCAACTTCCTTTGACCACACAGATTTGTTCAAGGATTCACCAAGTGTGTAAAATCCAAAAACAAGGATAAGGCTGAATATATAAAAAATAATTCTTAATGGCCAGCTCAAAACAGCCAGAATTGGATACACCCAGCTACCCGTCTTGAAATAAATAAAATGAACCCAAAACACATAGCATAACATAAAAACGGCTAATACTGACAAACCCCGTTTTCTTTGAGGATACATTCTGAATGATATAACCAATTCAATAACTGTAAAGAGAAGTATATTAGTGTGCATTACATGATTTAACCATGTTGGAAAATAGGCATCCATCATTTTGGGTAATATTAGTTCTCTATCAACTGCATAGATACCCCAAAAAGTGATAGCCACAAATAATGACAATGGAAACGCTAGTGTGCTGAAAATGGTGTCTTTTACCCTTCGGATCAAAGGTTTGTTAGATGGACTTGTCTCTTCGCTGCCAATCAAATCATTAAAGAATGCCACTGTAAAATATAGTGTTTGAAGCATCTGAAAATTGTAAATATAAGTATTAGTATATAATATAAACTTATAAATAGTGACAAAATATATTTTGCTTAATATCAAAAAAATTGAGTCTGTCATTAAAATATCTGCACAGAAATTCATGCTTGAGGGTTGAATCGATTATAAATTATTATATAATCTATAATAATCAATGGTTCTGCTCACAGCCTCGGGAAATGCTTAGGTATTGCATATACCTAATAATTAAAATAAAAGTGCATTTTATGTCACACGTAACGGGGTGTCACTTTCCAAAATGTGATATTTCACATTTTGGAAATATAATGTTTTTGTTTGTAAAAAATATGTATGGTAATCATTATTAATTAAAAATTTAGTTATAAATGTGCAAGCAAGTGGAGTGGGCCAAGAGTGCTGAGAACCAACTTGCATTGCAGTAAAATCTAAACTTTATTCTTTCCTCTTCATTTTGTTTCTAGGTCGTAGTCATGTCTAGGGTTAAAATTCAAAAAGTAAAACCCGTTTTAATTTCTCCAGGTGGTGGGGAGAGGCCAGGATCGTTAGACAGGAATACTAGCGGCCTCCCGCTCTCGTAAAATTATTTTAATGAATACTATGCTGACAAATACCTTTCTACTTTTTGTTGATACAACTGCACTAAAAGTAAATAAAATATACTTACAGCATTTAAATAAGTTAAGTATTTAAATTTTCCTCCAAACGGTGTTGCAGATTTAGAAGTAGGTGGTACGATAACATAATTATAGTCATAATAGCAACCATAAAAGAATTGTATCGCTCCAAGAAGATGGAACAATATTTTTAACATTTTATTTGTTTCGTTATTCAACACTGAGGACCAAAGCGATATTTTTTAATGAAAGAGTTTAGGTGTATTGTTCTAAAATCAAGCAATGTAAATCAGTTTAGTCATGCTTATAATTATTCAAATTAATTATCTGATAGCTTTTATCAATTAATGATAGCGAGCGAAAATTTTAGAATAATTTTTAACTACTCTAACAGTGACAGCTCGGCAGTTGGAGAAATTGACGTCTCGGTATATACCATAGAGTACAGTAATATACAAGGAATAGAGAGCCCTCTCACAAGAATTTTTGACACCTTTATTGAACGGTGTCGCCGTCTGGTTTTCGATCCGCTAACTAATCCCAAAAGCTATATATTTAATATATATATAGCTAGCTAGGTAACTATATTTACGCAAATTACGATTCTTTCAACGGATTCTATCGAGTTTGATATAAATATCCACTTGTACAGAATTACAATATAATTTCTGTCATATTCTACAAGTGGATATTTATATCAAACTCAATAG
>LUGF01026349.1:16083-27173 GCA_001625245.1 Calycopis cecrops
TTTTGAATACTATGCTGACAAATACCTTTCTACTTTTTGTTGATACAACTGCACTAAAAGTAAATAAAATATACTTACAGCATTTAGATAAGTTAAGTATTTAAATTTTCCTCCAAACGGCGTTGCAGATTTAGTAGTAGGTGGTACGATAACATAATTATAGTCATAATAGCAACCATAAAAGAATTGAATCGCTCCAAGAAGATGGAACAATATTTTTAACATTTTATTTGTTTCGTTATTCAACACTGAGGACCAAAGCGATATTTTTTAATGAAAGAGTTTAGGTGTATTGTTTTAAAATCAAGCAATGTAAATCAGTTTAGTCATGCTTATAATTATTCAAATTAATTATCTGATAGCTTTTATCAATTATTGATAGCGAGCGAAAATTTTAGAATAATTTTTAACTATTCTAACAGTGACAGCTCGGCAGTTGGAGAAATTGACGTCTCGGTATATACTGTAATATCTATGGATTGACGCTCCTAGGCTTGTAGAAAAAATCTATATATCGATATTTTTGGGAGATATTTTTTGTAACGATATATCGAAATATCGATATAAAATCTTCAATATCGAAATCGTATCAAAAACAATAATTATATTTTTTGTGGTACCTACCCTAGAAGCCCAAATATACATTTTTGTTTGTTTAGTTTGACCTTCTCCACAATAGCTTATTTACAAGAAAATCTGACTGCCTCGTGGTCTAGTGGTAAGCGTGTTCAACCACAGATGTGAGGTCCTGGGTTCGAATCCCGGGTCGGACCAAAAAAATTATTATTGGGATTTTTCAATTTCTAATAACAGTGCGGAGTCAGGAAGTTGGCGGTGATACACCCCCGTGCCTCGAAGAGCACGTTAAGCCGTCGGTCCTGCGCCTGATCTCTCACCGGTCGTGTCGGATTGCCTTCCCATCGGAATATGAGAGTGAGGGAATAGAGAGTGCACTTGTGTCTGCGCGCACACTTGTGCACTATAATATGTCCTGCGCATCTGGCTCATCTCTATAGAGACGGCCGCCGTAGCCGAAATCGGCTAGGACGATATTATTATTATTATTATTTACAAGACATGGCCGTGGGTTGCCGACCGCTGTATCATTTCGATATATCGATATTTTAAAGAAATAAATATCGATACTGATATTGATATTTTGAAAAATATCGATACTTTATTGCAATTCCGACATCCCTAAGCTCCGTTCCAAAGTTTACTGAATACCAGTTGAATACTGTCTCTCTAGTAGGTATATACTTGGAGCAATTATAGAAATTAAGGAAGCGCAATTATTTGAATGTTCTGTCTAAATGTGCACTTTTTTTAGACAGACAGAGATAGCCGGCATGTACGTCAAACAGTGATGTAACTGTTTTGTGCCTCTTCTTCTAGCTGTTTTATCTACTACTATAGAATATTGTGACATGTCGATAATTAATTTATTGTAGTAGTAGGTAATGGAAGTCTCATATTTCTATAATTACTCCAAGAGTATATAAGTATTATTTATGATACTGCCCACAGATGCGCCACAGCCAGTACAAAACCGAATAGGTACATAACATTTTAAATAATTTGTGAATTGTGGCCAGAAGGTAATGCTCAGTTGTCTTTGTAGCACTTCGCAATTTTTATCTATAAAATTAAAATAAGAAGCAAAATGAAGCAAAACCAGTAAACAATCCCTATCGTTAAATATTATATAATAATAGGACTCTAAAAAATCGGATACCATATCATATCTTCTCTATAATTTGTCTGTCTACTTTTGATATAATAGTAGCATTGGCGCTTGGAGTTGCAATGCCTTGCCTCTCGCTTGTATCGCCCTTGTATATTTTTAATACATAATTTTTTCAACTCTATTATCTAAAATGTTTAATTTCTTTGAGTGTTGAAAATGTCTCACCATATAATATAGGTGTTAAATTATAATTTTTAATAGTAGGTATAGCTAGCGGTTACTACTTACTACGGATCCCTATAGGGAGGGTCCCTATACGCAGGAAACAGAAGCAGAACTTTTGCTGCCCTAGCGATCATTTTAGGAATTAAGTGCTAGCAAAATACAATGACAATTATGTCATATCATACGTCTTACAAACGAAAATTTGCTAGCATTCGGTTCACATTTCAGCCACTAGTTAGCGTGGCGGTTTAGAAGCTTAATCCCTATGAACATATGCATAATTCGTATACAGATGCCACGCACGCGCGAAAACACGTAGATTGCGCATTTTTGCGTGCGGAAAATCATTGTAACTCGATAATATATAAATAGTTTAAATTTTTTCCAGAGATTTTTTTGCTGTGGCCTATATTTCAATTTATATTCTTCCTCA
Organism: Calycopis cecrops; assembly: GCA_001625245.1. Lineage (NCBI taxonomy): Eukaryota > Metazoa > Arthropoda > Insecta > Lepidoptera > Lycaenidae > Calycopis > Calycopis cecrops. Next base: position 18,429 of record LUGF01026349.1, read on the forward strand.
TTACTGTAGAACTTAGAAGTTGAAACGACCACGATCCCAATCTCCCTGATGTGAAACGCAAACTAAATGCTGTCTCGAGATCCACTAAACGAACAATTGCAAGAGCGAAATACGATTTCATCGGCAGAATTGACGAGAAACTAGCTGGCTATCCCTCTGGGAGACGTGCTTTCTGGTCACTCGCCAAAGCCGCCGAGGGAAACTTCTGTCAGTTGTCCTTACCACCACTGCAAAAGGCCGACGGCAACCTAGCCCATAGTGCAAAAGAGAAAGCCGATCTCCTAGGTACACTCTCTTTGCCTCAAACTCGACTTTGAACGTCGATGAAAGCACCGCTCCACCTACAATCCCGTTTAGCGGATACTCCATGGCGGAAGTACATATCTCACAAAGAGATGTCCGCCGGGAGCTGCTCAGTCTTGATGTTCATAAGTCGAGTGAGCCCGACGGCATACCGGCAGTGGTGCTCAAACAGTGTGCTCCTGAGTTGTGCCCTGTGCTAACGCGACTTTTCGCACTTTCTTACCACTCCAGACAAGTACCTTCTTCGTGGAAGACCGCCAACGTGCACCTGGTGCCCAAAAAGGGCGATAGATCGGACCCGTCGAATTACAGGCCTATCGCTATTACCTCCCTTCTCTCCAGGGTCATGGAGCGTGTGATTAACACGAAGCTCCTCAGCTACCTAGAAGAACACGATTTGATCAGCGACCGTCAATGCGGTCGTCCCACTTGTGATCTTCTAGTGTATCTCACACACCGTTGGGCTTCAGCTATTGAGAGTCAAGGTGTGGCATTGGCAGTTAGCCTAGACATAGCGAAGGCGTTCGATAGGGTCTGGCACCGGTGCCTTCTGTCGAAGTTGCCATCATACGGATTAACCGAGGGTTTGTGCAAATGGATTGCTAGCTGCCGACATAGCCCATATCAATGACATGCTGTCTATCGATGGCATTCATTGCTATGCGGATGATAGCACTGTAGACGCGTTCTACACAGGCCGTACAAACATCCCTCGCTCCGTTGTGGAAGAAAGTCGCGAACAACTTGTGTCTCAAATCGAGAGTACCCTATGTGGAGTCTCCGATTGGGGTCGGGACAATTAAGTCCGGTTCAACCTCTCCAAGACACAAGTTTGTACGTTCACGGCTAAGAAAACCCTATGCATTGTGGCCCCTCAATTTCAGGACACGGTCCTTACCATCTCCACTTGTATAGGTATCCTTGGTGTCGACATATCCAGCGACGTCCAGTTCCGACGTCACCTAGATGACAAGGCCAAGCTGGCATCTAAAAAACTCGGTGTGCTAAACAGAGCGAAGCGGTACTTCACAGAGGGGCAGAGACTGCTATTGTATAAAGCGAAAGTCCTTTCCCACATGGAGTACTGTTCCCATCTCTGGGCGGGAGCGCAAGCATACTAGCTTGGGCCCTTTGACTCGGTCAAAGGCCAAAGAGAGCTGTGAGACTTGTCGACGATCCTATACTTGCGAGCGGTATCGAACCTTTAAGTCTAAGGAGAGACTTTGCTTCCTTATGCGTGTTCTACTGCTTGTAGAATGGGTTGTGTTCCGAGGAATTGTTTGACATGATGCCCACGGCCACTTTCTATCACCGCACCGCTCGCCATCGATAGGGAATTCAAGCTCACATATTGGAGCCCAAATAGTCCCGTTACCTCCCGTACAATCCGATTTCAGAGGAATTTCCTCCCACGGACCCTCCGATTGTGGAATGAACTCCCTGCCGAGCGAGGGCCAGAGGGCTACAAAATGGGGTTTTTCAAGAGGGGAGTCAATAGGTTTTTAATAGGTCAGCAATGCGCATGTGATGCCCCTGGTGTTGCAAGCGTCCATAGGCTACGGTAACCACGTACCATCAGGTGGGTCGTATGCTTTTTTTGCCACCATCGTGGTATAAAAAAAAAAGTTGGTATAGTCCGTAGACAGAGAACAGTCAGTGAATTTTGGAACTCAGCTTCGGCTGTCGACTGTCATGTGTCAAGATGGTACACAGAATGAAAATATTATTCAGGATAATATATTCATACCTATATAGTTTGTGATTCATAGATTACACATTTTCGAGCGTAAACAATAAAGGCGGTAGCGGCCAAGTGGTATTAACAAACAACGCAACTGCATATTTTAGGCGCAACGCAGACGACATACTTTTTGTGCGATCGATTCTGCGGTGCAATAAAAGTCTGTATGGCGCGCAAACGGTATCCCTTTGCGCGCCATACAGACTTTTATTGCGCCGCAGACTCGATCGCACAAAAAGTGTGTCGTCTGCGTTGCGCCTTATTGTACCTCGGATCGCAAGCGACAGCTGTGCTCTCTCTTCGTGCGGTGTGTAACCCGTGACCCATGAATATTTCTCGAAACCTTCAATGTGAGACGAGGTTAAGATCGCCTAGTTACCGGTATTGTTCTACTGGTAGCAGAGAACCTTTATTACCTATTTGATATTTCTCTCTCCCTCTTTTTCGCCATGCCATTTGTGCGTGATAAACTTTCATAAAAACGCTTAATGAGACTCCAAGATCTCTGACCATAGCTTTAACTACGTTTGACAGTGACAGATCCCGACCCATTTCTGCGCGTAACAGCGTTCTATTCTCTACGTATTCTACAAGCTTAAGCTCCGCAGTTTCCTAATTCCTCCTCGGTTTCACATTGTTTGTTTACAGGCTGTTGTCACGTGTCGGCTCAACTCCAACAACCATTGACTGATACTTATTTAGTTTTAAAAAACGGGATTTTGCTCACCCCGACTTCAAGACAAGAGGTATTTTTCCGTAGACAATATCAACAATAAATAATAAGATTATTTCAAAATTGTTTTATTTCATTTATTTTATAGGTGGCAATGAAGCGAAATCTTGCGCCGCGGCCTTGAATACTGCGGGAGCGGGCTGCACATATCGCGGCTTTTGGGTCGGTATATCCGGCAGTTCTCCTCGCACCAGCTTCCGTAGTGAAGCATTTCGATTGCGTAATTGGACAACCTCGTCGTGTATTTTTTCGCGTTCTAGATGAATGCAGTCAAAATTTTAAGTAAATTTAAGAGTGTGAGAGGTAATACCACGCTGCAAGCATGCAGCCTAATCGGCACGACCGGAGAGGTACCTCTCGCCTATACGGTACCTGTTGCGTTTCGTGCGGTGTGTAAGTGGCATGTCTCCCTTGGAGGGGAACTACAGGAAGGAGGGCAACGCATCTGTATAATCATGAAAATGACTACGACTGCTCGTTTGGCCCCTTAAAGCTATTTAAAAAGCCAAAATTTGACGTGTCCGACTGTTTTAGATATGTGACAGGACAAAATGGAATTGACATAGAGAAGAATTAACACTTTGCTTACCAGGGTTCATCAGTTTATACGGCATTGTTTTTTTAAAGGGGCCAACGAGCAGTCAGAGCCATTTCCATGACTACCGACGCCCATAGACATCCGCATGAGACTATACAGATGCGTTGCCCTCCCCCCTCCTCCGGCCTCAATGGGCCCCGAAATATTCCTTCACACAGGGTTGATACAAGCGAGATGCATTAAATTAAACCACATATACTATAAGTGCCTACAGTTTATCCGAAACTATTAAAAAAAGTTTACGACAAGTATACGAAAATCCTTTTATCAAACAAGTTAAACGGCGAAAAAATTGTACTGGATCGTACAGCGAACGGCAACCTCGTACGGGGTGAATGACCCCGACCGGCCCATACCTACTCGCTATCAGCTCACGTAGGTACGAGTATATTATGAAGTGAGAAAAACTTTAAAAAATTCCTGTGGCTAAACTGTTGCTCTGATTGATCTGATTTTTGTTGTATAGCTTGGAAATGATACACTAAATATGTGATTTCTTTTAACGCCTCTCGCTTTTAAATACTTATAAATACTTATCAGCATTAAAAACAAAAAATTGATCACTGATGAAAATATTCTGGAGTGGATTTTGAAAATTTATCAAATAACCTATTGTTTCTAATTATTTTTTATTTTTCTGTTTATTTCATAAATCGAATGTATTAATTATTGATTCTGAACCAAATCTGAAAATTTGACCAAAAACCAACCCTGTATTCAACAAAACTATTAGATAACTAATACTAAGAGGTAGTGACATTTTAGCATTGCAGCCAAATCAAGCCGATACGATCGGGGACGATGCTTTCTCTCACTCGACAACATTCTAAAGTGATGTTAAGTTTTCGTTGACAACACGTCTGCACAACATCAATATGAGTGCTAATGGAAGTCGTTAACCACTATTACCCTAATTTTTTAACTTTCACGTCCCAGACGTGGTGCACACGGGTGTGCACTGTGCTAACTCAGGGTTTCGTTGGGTATTTGTGAATGCTCATAATTATTTTAACATTAAAAATATAATTTAATTTAACAATCAATCACAATCCTATTATTTTATTTCCTAGTACAGACACCAAGTCTCATACAAAGATTATGGTACTTTAAAAATTAAGCATGTATCTTTAAATATCATATAGCTACCTAACACCTTTGTAGAGAAAAGAAATAAATAAAATTAAAAAGAAATCAATCATTTCATCGGTAAAAAGACATGCCTGAGGAAACATTATCGTCATATACCCTATGTCATAGGCCCTATTCACCTCCCAGGCTACGAGACATAATCATCATCATCATCAGTGATCAGCCGCAGGACGTACACGGCAGGACACAGACATCCCCCATAGAGCGCCAAAGGTCACATATGTAACACATAATGTTGGTGTTAAATCAATTAATTAATGAAGAGAGAAAAACGATGGGAATCTTACCTTGTAATACATTCAAATAATCGTTCAGGCCACTTATCATATTGTCCCAAAAGTGTTCTTTTTCTACAGGGAATAAATCTCTCCATTGCTCCCAATAAGTCTTTGTTTCTTCCGGGGTTAATTTTCTTGACGGGGCCGAAAAATCTGGTGGTTTTACATTGTCCCTAAAATAATGAGTTACGCGTTATTTCGTGTGTTTACGATGTATGGAAGACAAATAGATTGCTCTTATAATTTCTGTTTATAACCTATACAGGGTTAGTTTTTGGTCACCGGCCATATTTAAAAACAAGGAAATAAACATCATTTCAAGGGTGTGTTTTAATTTTATCGTCGTATTTGTAATATTTTGTTACATAAACATCTATTTGAAACGGTCCGTAAATATACCTACACGTATTAGCACCCGAAGAGTGTGTTGACCTCAACAGCTGATTGTTTCGTATCCACTGTGTGCGGCGCGCGGTGGCTATGTACAATTATGGTACCCACACGGTATTTATTTTCGTACGGGACAAAAATATTTTTTATATTATTTTTCTTATTTGTTTTATTTCATAAATCGAATGTATTATCGATTCTGAACCAAATTTGAAAATTTGGCCGGTAACCAAAAACTAATCCTGTATAAGCGGGATAAAGCGTTAGTTGTGTATAAGTAGCCGGTGGCCTATGGAGGTGGGAGAAGGAAGGAGCACATCTCACAGCGTATCTTAGCCTCTATGCGGATGTCTATGAGTGTCGGTAGACATGAAAACGCCTCCGACTGCACGTTTGTTCACCGATACAATAAAAAAGTTACGCTGGTGTTACACAGTACACTCGATTCGCCTATTATATATATATTTCTTAGCTTATTAGTTATCTCGATAACGCGCGCCTTAAATCATTTAAGGAACAGACTCCAATAAAAAGTGTGATGTGTGATGTGATGTGATGTGTGAAAATGTTTACTAGAGTGCTTGATATAGAATATAGAATATATAAAAAAACTCACAATATTTCATACAGCCTCTTCTTCTCAGGCGGCACAAACACAGACATAAACTCGTTCAAGGATATCAACACTTGCATTGGTTCTATTTGCAAATCGTGCCCCCCTGTAAAAATGCGCTAAAAATAATTCTAACATACTTATGGCAGATATTTTACGTAAAAACATGAAAAAGCAGTTTACGTGTTTGGACACATCAACCGATGGGATGGAAGAGAAAATATGCACTCTTGTTCCGGCCTCTCACTTGCACGCGGAACGTGACATTTTTTTTTGCGTCAGCCGGCGTTCATCGATATACAAAAGACGTTATCACGTCCCAAAGCAGCTAGTAATTATATATTACTAGCTGCGCCCCGCGGTTTCACCCGCGTAACTTTCGATCCCGTGGGAATATCGGGATGAAAAATAGATGTTGGCCGATTCTCAGACCTACTCAATATGCTCACAAAATTTCATGAGAATCGGTCAAGCCGTTTCGGAGGAGTATGGCAACGAAAACTGTGACACGAGAATTTTATATATTAGATATATTAGAGAAGATATCTCTATCTCTAATGGTTCACTTACAACAACCACTTTTATGTTCAAATTTTGAATTAAAACATTACGTTATTTTCAAAGCTGTTTTCTTTAGTTCAGTATTCCTTAATCCTTATTATCCAAATGAATATGTTAGCTAGCGTAGGCATTTAATGCAGATTAAAATTGCCCTTTACACGTCTTTATCTATCAGATGAATAGTTTTTGAGATATCGTCATTAGAAGTAATTATCACTGCGCGCGACTGCGAGCGCCCTGAGAGAGTTGCGTTGTGACGTCACATCGTCATGGGCAGCTCGCGTCACGCGGTACAACTTGTTTCACTTATAAATCGGAAACTAATTGACGTATCGAAATATTTTTTACTAGTATTTTTTATTTTTGATAGAATATCTATTTATCAACATTAACAATTAAGTAACATTCTCCATTCATAAATTTATCGATTGTTACTCAGAGGGCAAAAATTAAACAACTTAAACTATCATCATCATCAACAGCCAGTTGACGGCCGTTGCACGCAAGCGTCCAGATAGCGCCACAAGTACCAATCACAAGCCGCTTGCATGCAAGTTTCACTTGATCATCAGTCCTACTTAAAAACTTATAAATAGTTTAATTATAGCAATTTTAAGTTTGGTCAAATGCGAACTTACGTGAGCACAGGTAAAGGCTTCGTTTGTTGTCATCAGTCTCCACCACTCTGGCCGTCGCGTGCACAGTGACGCCGCGCGTCACCCGGCAGGACGTTATCGAGCTCGCGGACGCCATATCCAGTGCGGTACCTGTTACAGTGGCATAACAAGTAGGCGGGCTACAGGCTGGCGCAGTGGCAGCACCCTTGCGTGCCTCTATGATCCCCAAGGCTATGCTGGACAGAGCTACGCATAGGCCATGCCGGACAGGCTTCGGAAGAGGGGTCAGACTAAGAGGAACTCAGCTGGAGAGTCCTCCACCCGTCCATCTGAATCACCGCGCTGTGCCATTTCTAAGCTTTTTTTTAGATATTTCTTAGATATGTAGAATGTATGTATTAACTCCCCCTCGACGGATGTGAAGCCAAGAGGGATCCCAGGAGGGGACGCTCCGAGTGGGTTTACCCAGGGCCCGCTCTGGCTGCGTCCATGGAGGAGGGGTTGCGGGAAGAGAGGTGTCTCAGTGTGTCGTTGCCGTGCACCCTGTCTCCTGCGACAGACCGGGGGAGCACCGTCAGATGCGTTGGCGGTGGGGCCGCAGAGAAAGGGGAGATGTGGGGAGTCGTTGCCGTCCTCTATGCCCTCTGCAGCCTTCGGTCCGTCGGGCGTCGCCCTGTGGATGGGACCAGCCAATGTCATAATGTCAATAAAAAATGTGTGGCGTGGATTGTGACGACCGTCGGGCCGAGCGCCTTTGTAGTATTGGGACCAGGGGTCAGAATAGGAACCGGACCCCATTTACGCTACGGTTCCCATCAGCTCGAAAAAGCGAGGCATTTTACGTCCTAGAGTAACATGCGCTTTAGGCGCCATCGCCCAGGCGGGATTCGAACCCCCAAGCGCGACGCATGTTGCGGTTTCGAATCCCGTCACAGACGAGGCTATAATATTTCTATGACGTCACCAAGTACCAACGTATACTGTAATTAATATTATTACATATTTATATACAGGGTTATTTTTTGATCACTGGCCAAATTTTAAAGTAAGAAAGTAGACATAATTCCAAGAGTGTGCTTTAAATTTTATCGTCTAATTGTAATATTTTATTAACTAAAAAATTGAAATAGTCCTTAAAATACATCGAATTGTTGTTATTACACGAAATGTATCGACTTCAAGGTCAGTGACGTCGGGCTACCGTGAATCGCGAGTGTGATGCACGTGGTGACCAATAAATATGTTTTACAACATGGGACAAAGTTATTGTATCTAAATTTTTTTTATTATTTTTTATTTCATAAATCGAATGTATTATTGATTCTGAACCAAACCTGAAAATTTGGCCGGTGACCAAAAAATAACCCTGTAGATTAACGTTAGGATAACCAACCATCAATGAAATGAAAGCCAAAATATACAGGGTTGATACGAATACGCGACATTAAATTTAACCACATATACTATAAGTGCCTATTGTAAATCCGAGACTATTAAAAAAAAATTTACGAGAAGTATATGAAAATACTTTTTTCAAACAAGTTAAATAGCAGAATATGTAAGAAAAATCGTAAACAGCCTTTGCAATGGCCTCTCGTGACCTTTGCGTCGCGCGCGTCGTCGCATCACGCAACAGCTGAGCGGGGCGCGCGGGGCGGTCGAGGCGGTGCGCGGGGGTCGGCGGTCGGAGATCCACACGTTGTCGTTGGAAAGTGTTTATCACAATATGATCATAATAAACAACAATCATTTATTGTTACAC
>LUGF01026362.1:0-10933 GCA_001625245.1 Calycopis cecrops
AGTGTGGCACTACCTCTTACCAACTTTTTTAATATAGTAGGTATAGGGGGGCGAACGAGTCAGTTATAGTCTTGACTACCTTTTTTTTTTTGGTAACGCAGGGTAATTATTTATTTTATTTTATTTTATTTATTAGGGAAAAACAAACAGTCTTAATACAGAACAGCTTAAATTAAATTAAATAATACATACACCAGCTAAGTTTACACTATAAATTATTACATATGTGACTACAGACAATAAAGGTATTTAAAAAAAAGGAAAAAAGAAAGGAAAAAACTATGTTATATGACTATATACAGGTTAGTTTTTGGTCACCGGCAAAATTTTCAGATTTGATTCAAAATCGATAATACATTCGATTTATGAAATAAAATAAATAAGAAAAATAATGACCAAAAACTCACATGTATATCTACTATACTACTACTGCTACCTATAACAATCAAGTAATTTTACTCAAACAAATATAAAACAAAACTAAAACAAAACAATTTTCTTTACGTTGCTTTTAAAGTCGTTGAAAGAATAACCTTTACGTACGCTACCCAGGAGCCCGGGACGCTCAACCAGGTACAGTGTCAGGCTCGACAAATGGGTTGCCCCTACCGACTAAACCCCTGCGGGTGCCTTCATCTGCATAGATATCAGCCTCGCACATCGCAGGAAACGCCACAGCACAGTTCTCTGTCACTACGCCGCCGGTGTTGTGCAAGCGAAGCGTCCTCGGTCGTGGTGGTCCAATTCAGCTGAAATGCATTGCATTACCTCTTACTATATTAATTTGTATAATAAACTAGCCTCCGCCAGCATCTTCGCGTGGATTTCGGACTTCGAAAATGTAGTTATTATACATACAAACCTTCCTCTTGAATCACTCTATCTATTAAAAAAACCCCATCAAAATCGGTTGCTAATTTCAAAGATCTAAGCATAGACACACAGACGGCGGAAAGCGACCTTGTTTTATACTATGTAGGGACTGTTTCACACTTTGACGGCCAAGGTTTCATTCCAGCCCACCCAGGTTGGCCAACTTCCCTCTCCGCCTTAGAGAGGGGAGCGTGCGGGCCGCGAAGCGCGGGAATCGCCGGAGGGGTACTGGTCGAAAAGGCTGCGCCGGTCTCCCAGAACCCCTCCAATACGGCGACGCCGGAAGTGCCCTGGGTTTTTAGTGGGTATTCCGGGAGCTTCTCTCCCGGCGAGTCCCACATACCCCACATCGTCCCCTTGCGGTGTGGGGATGCATAAATGCATTTTCCCCAGGGTTAACAAAAAAAAAAAGGTTAGCCAACTTAATTTTATAATGTTGTTTTTTTTAAAAGCACAGCTCTCGGAGCCTTTTTCATTATTCCGACGCCCATAGACATCCGCATAAAGTGTTTCCCTCCTTCCTCCTCCATGGGCCACCGGCTACACACTACACTCCGAGTTATCACTCCGAGGGTTCAATATCAGCAAGAGGCCTGCGCCCTGCACCCATGGAACTACACATAAGCTGGGAACGTTCATGATATAATATTTTTTTTATTGTACAAGGGGGCAAACGTGCAGTCGGAGATAATTTACCAATTTTCAGATTTATTTCCTTGTTTTTGCTGCGAGTTCTTACTTTCTATAAAATTTTATGATTCTATGTCACTGGAAAATACCCTAATTAACCCCTAAATTAATAAACATATATTAACTTTATCCAAGCTTACAGTTATAATAGTCTAGTATTAAACTGACATCTGTTAAATTCCATATTAATAAACACACAAACAGTATGCAATTTGACAGATGTCAGTTTAATAATAGGTTAATGCTAATCTATGTTTATTAATATGGGGGATAAATTTTCCCAACTTGCGATCTCAAACAGAATTTGTGCACAAACACTTGTATGTTTTGATTAATTTAACTTAGAAGTGTGTTTGTTTCGGTGCATCAAAACCACCTCAACTCACCTGCAACCTCAGTACTCGACATGAATTACTGCTCATCCTTACACGAAATTCCTGAGAAATAGATCTTAAACATACTGACATGAAGACTTACAGACATTATAGCTACTAACACACAGACAGACTCACGACAAAGTAATTCTATAAGCCTTTTTATGTACGGATAAGGGCGCGTTCACATATAACGTCCGTTTTACTGGATCCGTTTTACTGGAGATAGTATTCAGAGCGCATTCACATATACGTCCGTTTTACTGGAGATAGTATTCAGAGCGCATTCACGTATACGTCCGTTTTACTGGAGATAGTATTCGCTACTGGAGATAGTATTTCGGTTTATAGGATCTTTTTAACGGATACATCGCTACTGGAGATTCACACAGCATTTACGCTACTGCACTTGTGTTCTTCTGTGTTCGCCTACTTTCTACGAGGATGGACGTTGTCGTGTTGTATTGGTACTATCGTCGTCTGCGTCTGAAGGCGTTATTGGATACATCCATTATTAAGGCAAAGGTACGCAAGACTCGTGCGGTTCGATCCGATAAACGTATAATAAAAAATACTGGATCCAGTATACTGGATCCAGTATACTGTATGTGTGAACTCGCTCATACAACTACATACGCTACCACAGATCCGGTAAAACGGATCCAGTAAAACGGACGTATATGTGAATGCGCCGTAAGAGGCCGATTTGTTATTCTCAAGTGTCCAAAACAATATTAAACTATCATTAAACCCATGACCAAACCTATTACTACAGTCCACCCACACTACGACGGATGGGCCAAACAGTGAGATTATCTACATTATAATAATGAAATATAGCAGCATGATATAATTTGTTTGGATAACAAGCAGTAAGTATATTATTAGACAGGGACTAAGGGTTTGTACACACTACGCTGGTCGCGGTTATAAAAACTTTTTTCGGACTTATGTATAATATTAATAATAAGTATAGATTAACTTTGTCCTAACTCTAATGTTAAAAATATTTCTTATGTGTTAATTCCTCATACATCTTTAGAAAGAGTTAGTTTCACGTTGTGTGCGTGTATGTAGCTGAATTGGGCCGGCACGACCGGGGAGGTACCTTTCGGTTATATCTGCGTAAAATGGCAGCTGTGCTGTCGCGTTTCGTGTGGTATGTAAGTAACCGGTAGCTCCAGGAGGTGGGAGGAGGAAGGAGGGCAACACATCTGTTCATCTCTAATCATGAAGTCTATGGGCGTCGGTCGTCAAGAAAATGTCTGCTCGTATGCCCCCTTATAACATTAAAATTTCCCATTCTCGGAGTTTTTGGTATTTGGTACTTGAGTAAAACAGCGATCTAGTAATCAAACGTATTTCCAGCGTAACGCTTTACCGCTTTAAAATTACGTCTCTTGCTCTTTACACTTCAGAGTCATATTCGTTTGAACTAACTTCGCGAGTCGGATCTTACACAGAGTTTTTGAAGTAATACTTCTTCACGCGCGCTTGACTTGGGGAGCAAGGTGGCTAGAGCGTTACGAAAATGTGTTGATCGGGCGAGGCCGGAAACGGAACGGAATTTGACATTCAAATTCGGTCTAAGTGAAACTTTTTTATATTTAAAAAATAAATATCATATGACGATATGTCATTGTAACTATGAATAATCAATAATTGAGTTTTACTTCAATTGTGCGGTCTAAAGAACACACAGTTTTTTTATAACACGTTTATGTCGTTTTTATTTCGTCAGCTTTATGTCATTCTTAAGTGAACTCCATCGCCCTCGTATAAAGTGCATGACTGTCCGATCAACTATTTTAAAACGTTGATTAAAAATAACTCGGATTTGAACAAGTTGCTGAATTCATCCACGCCAACTAAAACAATTAATTAATTAACTAAGTCTTCGTAACAATTGGCGTTGCTCTTATTCGCAGAAATGATTTCACAAAGAACATTTGCAACGCCTCAAGAGAATCCTGCCGGTTCTGCTATCCGATTTATATTTATGCCAAAGTTTGTATGCTTGTTATTTTCTATTAATCTCTCAAACTGATTTGATTGAAACTTGTCACATATTATACAAAGCTTTTCGCCAACTGTGTATGCTAAAACCTTTAAAATTACGCTACAGATATTGATCGGATTTTTTTAATAGAGAGAGTGATTCAATAATTTCAAGAATTTAAATGTATAATAACTCAATTTTTGAAGTCGGAAATCAACGCGGGCGAAACTGCGGGCAGAAGCTAGTTTACAATAAACTGTTGCCGTGGCATTTTTCGCAGTTGATACCACGACATTGATGAGCAGTAGCACAGTCATGTTTAAACGGATTAATTAAATATTTCAAGAGTCAGGTCACCTAGTTAATTAGGTGGTCGGCAACGCACCATTAACATCTTTGGTGTTATCGGCATCGGATGTCTCATTCCACCAGGAGAAACGACTGCTTGTTTGCTTTCCATGATATAAAAAAAAATTAAAATTAGGATACCTACCGTACAATTTCTTAGGTAAAAGTCAATCTTAGCTTAAATCAAGAGTGTCTTTAAGGGGGGGCCGACCAATTCGACCTGAGTTAAGATCGACATTTTATCGACATAATCCTAACGTTTTAAGCATGCACCTTTGCAGCTGAACTACATCTCTCGGGGAGGTACCTCTCGCTTACATGACACCGGCGTAAAGTGACAGCTGTGCCGTCGAGTTCCGTGTGGTGTGTAAATTGGGAGGGGAGAGGCGAATGGCGGGTAACGCATCTGTATAACTTCTATATGGATATGTCTGTGCATCAGTATTCATGAAAATGGCTCCGACTGTTTGTTTGCCCCCTTATACTATAAAAATATATATTGTAAGTTGTCATAATCGTGCCTCCCGTTGGTTGGCCGGTTTTTTAAACGTAAGGTGTGTGTGGTGCCTTATTTTTGTCATTATACGTCTTGGGACGATTTAAATTCAAACTATTATTAGACTCGTTATATTTTGTGATTACCATTTTTTGTAGTGAGTCTAAATAGGTGATGTTCATTTATAATAATAGAGAAAGCTTTTGTGACAGCATTTTTACCCTGTTAGAAGTATTTTTTGTCCTATGCATAATTTTGTTCATAATATATGTAGGAATTCGAATTTCAAAAATACATGTAAATATGTTTGTTTGTTTGTTACGCCTTCACGCAAAAACTGCAAAACCGATTTTCATGATATTTGGCACACACATTTATCCCAAAAAATGTTCCTATGGGATGCCATGGGATGATTTTCCATTCTCCACGGGATCGAAATTTACGCGGGTGAAACCGCGGTGCGCAGCTAGGTATTTAATCAAAGTATTAATAAAGAGATATAATAGAGATAGCGATAATTTATTATTATTTTTCGCAAAGTGTAAACAGTAGTGTGAGAATTGCTTCGCTCCTAATAAACATATCAGTTATGTTTAGGCTAGGACAATATGCCCTGTATAATAGGCGTCGGGAGGGCTGTATCACGTCCGATCTGCCATTGTCGGATGGGGTCGCTTTGTCCGACACAATAGACCGGCACTTTTGTCAGACACACGTATATACCCTGATGTGATATGTTATGGATGCGGTATTAAAGTTGTTGCGGCATTGCTGTGGATTGTGCGCGAGCACGCCATTTGGCACGACAAGGCTGGTAATGTAACTCTCGAATACAAGTTTCCAATGGCCCTTTTGGCTTTTAAATTATCCATTATAGTATAAAAAATATTGATGATAGTGATCTATATGTAGATTAAAACCACTATAAAAGAGATAGGTGCTTTTGATTTGCTTGAAATCTGAGATGACATGGTTTGAATTGTAAAAAAGTCGTAGATTTTTTTTTAAGGTTTAAGGTCTTTAGTAATCCCCTCCGAAGAGTGAGAAAGAAGTGGCAGCTGGGTTATGCCGGACTATTAATGGCTAAAGACCCACTGTGCTTTCTCCTCGCACCGTACGACGGGAACACGGGCACGCTTTCGCACTCATCCACGAACCCGCCGCTCCGGCAGCCCCTCCACGTGGAGCATGGAGCTCCCCTCAAACAGCAAGGCGCGCCAGAATACACAAAGGCGCCCCCAAGGGGTCGTTATATTGATGCAGGCAGACCGCGACTCTACCATTCTGCAGAAGACGAAGAATTTTTACTAGCTAGCTAGCTAGTTGTACCCAACAACTTTAATCCTACTAATATTATAAATGCGAAAGTTTGTAAAGATGTTTGTTACTCTTTTACACAAAAACTACTGAACGAATTTTCATGAAACTTTACAGTAATATAGCTTTCATATCAGAATAACATAATAAGATTTTGAATCATTTTTGAAGTCCGAAATCCACGCGGGCGGAGCCGCGGGCGGGAGCTAGTATTAAATAATTATTTCTTTCTCTCAATTTTTTTTGTAAATTATTTTGTCACTGCTCCGCTTAGGTACGTGTGGGTTTACCCTTAGTGTAACTTTTGTTTTCTTATGACCTATCGTAAAATTTTATTATAACGTTTTAGTACCATTTTGGAAAGGGTCAAGGAATTTATTAACATAATTTTTACCCCAAGTGTTATACATTTTTTTGAATAATTTACATTTATTTTTGAAAAAAAAAACAAAGAAAACTCAATTTCGACTTTCTCAAACCTCATAAATCAGAGATTATAACATATGGCCATGGTTGGGTTTTAATACGAATAAGACACTTGTAAGCTATTTTTTTTAAATAAAAAGGTGTTCAGTAGAATGTAGTTTATTTTAGATAATGTTTTTTTTTTCTGTAAGAAGTCGGAAAATTAAAAAAAAAACCTTAAGCTATATCTTTGTAACCATTCATTTTTGACCCCCAGTTAGTGGGGCTTATTTTGTTGCAAATCACTTCTGCTGGAAATGGAAATAATAATAAATAATAATAATTACACAAGGAAATGGTCCAATTACATGTCACCAGTATACAAATATGTTTTTATATACAGTATACAATTATGTCTTTATAGAATTACTAGCTTCCGCCCGCGGCTTCGCCCGCGTGGATTTCGGATTATAAAAAATCCCTATAAATTTTAACTTATTATGTTATTCTGATATGAAAGCTATATTACTGTAAAGTTTCATGAAAATCCGTTCAGTAGTTTTTGCGTGAAAGAGTAACAAACATTCTTACAAACTTTCGCATTTATAATATTAAGTAGGATGCATTTAATCATGACGGTCTTTAGCAAAGTTGTACATGAACCCACGAAGGTTTCTAACTTGGAATTTTAAAAATTTCAATCCCTAAGGCGGTGAAATAGGAGGGTAAAGTTTATTAACTGCGGGTGAAACCGTGCGGCACAGCTATAATTAGAATATAATGCCGCATCCACTGACTAATATAGCACATGTATGGCGCTGTAAGTGACAGGAAGTACGTAGATTCAAATCTTTGTATAGCAATTGACTGCTAGAGTCGCGCCAATTGACGAGTTTGTTATTAGTGAGTGTTGTTGCATTGCAGCGAGAACTGACCGGCGCAGGGTTAACAGTAAGGGAGAGCATAAAAAGTAGTTTTGTAACTGTAAGAGGTAGTGCGACACTGCATCCTTGCATGGGCCGGCACGACCGGGGAGGTACCTCTCGCTTACACGAGACCGGCGTAAAGTGGCAGCTGTGTTGCGTTTCGTGCGGTGTGTAAGTAGCCGGTGGCCCATGGAGGTGGGAGGAGAAAGGAAGGCAGCGCATCTGTATAGCCTCTATGCGGATGTTTGTGGCCGTCTGTAGTCATGAAAATGGCTCCGACTGCTCATTTGCCCTGTTGTACTATAAAAAAAAAATGCCGTAGCCGAATTTCGTCTAGTCGTCTCCATTGGTGGTCGAATCGAGCACGACCGGGGAGGTACCTCTCGCGTACGTAGCCGGAGTTGGAACTGGGAAGGTGGGTACCTATCGCATTCGTATAATGCGAATTGCTGCTGGCCGTTGGTAGTCATAAAAAAATGGCTTCGACTGCTCGTTTGTCCCCTTATGAAGCTGATTGTCGCGAATCGTACGGTATGTTTCCGGTGGTCCATGGAGGAAGGAGGAGAGGAATGCAGACTTGTATCACCGGACACTGATTTATCGGTCGGTAGTCATGAAAATGGCTCCGACCGCTCTTTTGTCCCCTTGTACAAAAAAGGCATGTTGTCGTGTCTCGTGTTTCCGATGGCCCACGTATCATGAAGGAGCGAAGTATATTAGCGAACGCTTATTTCTACGGACGTTGGTAGTCATAAAAATTTGTCCCTTTTACTGATTTTTTTTCTATTTCCAGAGGCCCCGGTCCGCGTGCGCTGGTACAAGGGCCCTGCGCTGCTGGGGGACAGCCAGGACCCCAACCTGCTGCTGCCGGAGCGAGTGCGGATGTTCGCCAACTACAGCCTGGCGGTGGAGGCGCTGCGGGCGGACGACACCGCCGAGTACACCTGCGAGGTAAGACGGTGCGAGCGAGACGCGTTATACCTGTTTACTCGGGAGCGAGCGAGACAGGTAGCTGGGAGCGAGAGAGAGGTAGCTGGGTATCGGACGAAATCCACGCTGCTCGACGACCAGATCCATATACAATCTCGTGGTGGAGGGGATAAGAGCCAGCGACACCGCCGAGTACACTTGTGAGGTAAGATAGTATTCAGTGCGAGCGAGACGCGTTATACCTGTTTACACGGGAGCGAGAGAGACAGGTAGCTGGGTAACGTGCGAAATTCACGCTGCTCGACGACAAGACTAATCCATATACAATCTGGTGGTGGAGAGCCAGCGACACCGCCGAGTACACCTGCGAGGTAAGACAGTGCGAGCGAGACGCGTTATACCTGTTTACGCGGGAGCGAGGGAGACGGGTAGCTGGGAGCGAGAGAGACAGGTAGCTGAGTACCGTCCGAAACTCGCGCTACTCGACGACAAGACTAATCCATATACAATCTGATGGTGGAGAGCCAGCGACACCGCCGAGTACACTTGTGAGGTAAGACAGTGCGAGCGAGACGCGTTATACCTGTTAACACGGGAGCGAGGGAGACAGGTAGCTGGGTATCGGACGAAATCCAGGCTGCTCGACGACCAGATCCATATACAATCTCGTGGTGGAGGGGATAAGAGCCAGCGACACCGCCGAGTACACTTGTGAGGTAAGATAGTATTCAGTGCGAGCGAGACGCGTTATACCTGTTTACACGGGAGCGAGAGAGACAGGTAGCTGGGTAACGTGCGAAATTCACACTGCTCGACGACAAGACTAATCCATATACAATCTGGTGGTGGAGAGCCAGCGACACCGCCGAGTACACCTGCGAGGTAAGACGGTGCGAACGAGACGCGTTATACCTGTTTACATGGGAGCGAGCGAGACAGGTAGCTGGGAGCGAGAGAGACAGGTAGCTGAGTACCGTCCGAAACTCGCGCTACTCGACGACAAGACTAATCCATATACAATCTGGTGGTGGAGAGCCAGCGACACCGCCGAGTACACTTGCGAGGTAAGACAGTGCGAGCGAGACGCGTTATACCTGTTTACACGGGAGCGAGGGAGACAGGTAGCTGGGAGCGAGAGAGATAGGTAGCTGGATATCGTCCGAAAGTCACGCTACTCGACGACAAGAGTAATCCGTATACAATCTGGTGGTGGAGAGCCAGCGACACCGCCGAGTACACTTGCGAGGTAAGACAGTGCGAGCGAGACGCGTTATACCTGTTTACACGGGAGCGAGGGAGACGGGTAGCTGGGTATCAGACGAAATTCTCCCTGCTCGACGACAAGATCCATATACAATCTCGTGGTAGAGGGGATAAGAGCCAGCGACACCGCCGAGTACACTTGTGAGGTAAGATAGTATTCAGTGCGAGCGAGACGCGTAATACCTGTTTACACGGGAGCGAGAGAGACAGGTAGCTGGGTAACATGCGAAATTCACGCTGCTCGACGACAAGACTAATCCATATACAATCTGGTAGGGGATAAGAGCCAGCGACACCGTGTACACCTGCGAGGTACTAAGTTACAGTAGACTTAGTACTCAGTGCGAGCGAGATACACGGGAGAGAGAGACAACTGGATAACGTGCGAAACTGTATCTGCTCGACGACCATACTATCTCAACTCAATAGTGACTACTGACTACCGCCGACTACACCTGTAAGAAAAGAAAAACTATAAGCAGTGACTTAGTACCCCGTGCGAGCGAGACGCATTGTACTTAATTACATAAGAGCGAGAGAGACAGATAGCTGGGTGACGTACGAAACTCTCACTGCTCGACGACAAGGCTCTAAGTCACCTCAATAGTGATTACCGCCGACTATACTTGCTGAAGAACTGTAGACTACAGTAAGTGACTTATTACCCAGTGCGAGCGAGACGGGACAAGGGAACGAGTGAGACAGGTAGCTGTATGAATCTCTCTGCTCGACGACCAGACTAGTATTAGAAGTGCAGTCTAACTGGAGCGACACCACCAATACAACACCCATGAGGTAGATATAGAGAGAGAGTTGCCCTCCTATTCTTCTCCCCCCGTATGGGCCACGGGAAACGTAAAAACCACGTCCAATTCACGACGGTATCACGTCAGCGCGAGGGCCTTCCCGATATTACGACACTTGACAGCGAAGCTTTCTCGTGGCGTTATCGGTAGCGCCGGCTTAATGCAGCATGGCATTACCTCGTGCCCTGTCGCTGACAGATCCGGGGCACTACAATAAGGCGGCCGATGGCACCCGCGGGGTTTTAGTGGGTATTCGGCTCCGCCGCGAGCCCCACACACCCATCGGATCCCACCCAGGTTCCATGGCAGTGCGTAAAAGCATTTCCCCACTAAAATAAAAAGCATGGCATTACCTCTCACTAAACTATTATCAAAATTGCTACAATATAAATTATGAAATATTCATTAATAGTGATGAATATAGACCTATCTATCGATAAAATTGGAAACGATTATAAACTCGACCGATGGACAATAGACAAATGTTCCAATGTTTTTAAATCGTT
>LUGF01026373.1:0-14203 GCA_001625245.1 Calycopis cecrops
GACGCGGCAGATCCTTTTCAGTATGGAGCAGTGCTCCGGTCTGGAGTCCCCAATGATCCAGCAAGGGACAAACCTACTACTAAAATAATATCAATCACCGCAAACAACTTATATGATGATTACGTCAGAATTGACCAACTCACAATAACGCAAGTCCTGTGCGCTTACTCGGCGATAAAATCTGATTTCAGTTACATTTGACAATGAAAATAAAATATTTTCCGATATTTTATTTTCACAAATATAATGTTACGAGTATAAATATCATGTTCATAGTATTCATGCATAAAGCAGGTTGTGAAGTTTGCTAAATGAAGTGACTCGTGAAGATATCATATCATACATGTTCTACTGTATATATTGTACTCTCTTCTCTTTGTAACTTGATAATTAAAATGAAATATTAAAATTACATGAGAATGTAATTTAATTTTAATTATCTTACCGTCGTCTAACTTATAAACGACTATTAGATTGCTTATATGTAGAAACTTTATAACTATACTCTGTCCATACGTTTATTTTCTTTTTGACAGCTCATGCCTATGAATTACCGGTTTTATTTTGAAACGTTGATCTTGACGCTGACCAAAAAACGTCGTTATATTGTTAGAATTTGACAGATTTAAAAAAAGCGGTAAATTATTTCCGACATACGTATACCATGTTTTTTCTCTTTTGCATTGCCAATCTAGTGTACACTTCATTTAAGGTTGAGTCTAAGATTAGATGATACCCCATTTTTTATAAGGGTTAATTTTCATTACAATTGACGTTGAAAAGAATTGATGTACGCCTTAATCTCGATTTAGGTTATTTGATTCACCGAAACCAGTTCTAATGGTAAAAATAACAGACTAGCTGTTTATTATTAAGTAAAAAGTAAATCTAAGTATAATTTTATGAAATTGGTTATTTACACAAAATTTAATAAAAATTTAATAAAATTTGTTTTTAGAATATTATTTTCGCAAGTTATTTGTATAGCAGATATATAGTTCGTCTAATGCATAACAGATGGCGTTATCACGTATCCTACATCGCGCTATAGCTTGACAAATTTAATAATCTCTTAGCTTTGATGTTCGGTGGCTTGTTGGAGATGTTAAAAAGATAAAAAATGTTATTAATATATTTTGTTTGAGCCAAACAATTAGATTTATTGTGATATAACTAAAAAAAATACCATTTTATTATTGTATTTCTTATTGTGGCTTTGGCTTAAATATGCTTGTTATTTTAATTTTAGGTTTTTTAAATATAGCTAACTTCTGTCGGATTAAAAGTTTGTTTGACGTTGTGTGTGTGTGTGTCCGACGTTGCCAAGCCGCTTCATGTGTTCTTTAGAACTTTAGTGCGTATAATGGAAATACTGCCAAAACTTTAGTGACTGAGGCTTGCTACATTGCAACCGGCACGACCGGGGTAGTGGGAATTTCACAGTCACCGTACCTACTGCAAATTAAATATCTTTGTCTGTCTGTTTTTAAAGTGAGTAAAGTGAAAGCTACGACTGTCGCGTTTCGTGTGGTATTTTATCGCGGTTTTGTTTAAGTATTTTGCAACTCCGACGGAGGCAGTGTCCGGGGTGCGTCAACCGTGGTCACGGTTGCTGTAGACCTTCTGAAACGTCGGTAATGGTCGGTCGGTAAAAAATAAAAATAAATACTTAAATAAACCGCAGTAAAAGCCGTCAAAATAGTTTCAAGTAGCTGTGCCCCGAGGTTTCACCCTCGCTTAATTTCTAAAAAATCGATATAAATACTATTTATTTGGATGTTAAAGACTCAAAATAAATAAAAAAGTTTGATCTGAGGTTAAATTCTTCCAATATTTAATAACAGCCGTTTTTGGTGCGGGGCAGGGTAATAATTTCCCTCGCATGAACGGTTTGAGGTACTGGTGGAAGGTGTAGTTGACAGGTTCGGCGTTGAGTGGACTCTTCAGTGCCTCCTCCATCAGTCGCTCGTACACGCGACCGTCGTGAGCGCCCAGGGTCGATTGGAGAACCTAAATGATATTATACGTATAATATTATCTTGAAACCATAATAGCGCACCAATTTTTATATACCTTTTTCCAGTAGGTATTAAATCTATACAATATACAGATCGTTCAATAAGTTAATAAAATATATATTTAATGTTGATATAGTAATAGCCTCGCTAGATTTTCTTTGTCAACTTACTTACGATGTACAAAATATGCTGTATAAACATACAAAATCCGATATGAAATATGTTTAATACATTTACATACAATGCATCATTTGAATGTCGTCTCTAATTCAAGCTACAGTTGAAAACGAAATTAAAAAAAAAAGTAATAAAAAAAATTAAAACACTGTTGACTGTTGTCTATGGCTCTAAATTATTCTGTGATCTGATCTGTCGCTTGCGTTTACCACGTCGTTGAGTCCGTCCTCGCTGCCCGTGTACAGCAGCGTCACCTCCAGCTGGCCCTTTTTGTTCTCTCTCTGAAATTAACGGTTTCAATATCAAACTTATTTGTCGACAATTTTAGTAAGTGATAGTGGCACGCTGCATGCATGCATATAGTCGTATTAAGCCGGCGCGACCGGGCTTCTTGTCAAACTCCTTCTTGATGAACGCTGCTATGTCCTGCAAATGGCCAACCCAATAGCTTCTGAATACTGTATACTATACTAGTACAGAGAGGGTAAGTTATTGTACTGAAGATAAAGGTACTTATTTAGTACATAGAAATACATCCCGTTTATGTTCGAGGTAGCTAATTAAGTATAAAGTAAACTTTAATTTGGTAAACTTTTCAAATGTTATAAAAATTATAGAAACTTAATTATTAAAGCTCATTAAAGTAAATAAGACATTCATCTTCAGACAAATAAATTTCCAAGGCATCCCCACACAATCAGTTGTTATAGACACTTGACCTTCCCAGTCTGGTCTCATATCACTCCAAGTATGATAGCCATCACTCCAGAGGGGAGAAATGTAAACATTCAGCTAAAAGGAAATAGTCATCTACCCACAATAGCAATGTTAACACTTATACTCTCATCTAAATGACTGTCATAGCATCTCATCCTTTGCCATCGGTATTTTCAATTTATTTTATTTATGATATAAAAGGGTGAATTCGTGAATTGACTGACGGCCTTACAACTGCCGAAGATCATATCCAACCACATGATTGATTTTCTGTCATATTGCACCCCTTTACTCACATATAGTAGTCCACCAGTAATTTACAAATTGCAAAACAGTTAATTCACAGTATTGATCTTTTTAAACAAAAGTTGTTGCAAATTTGAAGAGGAACAACTTTCTTATTTACAATGTTTAATGAAAAACCATTTTCTTAGCGAAAATGATGAAAAACCAATTTTTAGACGCATCAGCGCCACCTACTTTTTGTATTTCAAGTCTTACGAAGTCACTTCAATGACATAAAATGTAGTTCACAATGTCCTCTACATTTATTTTTTAATAAACTTTTCCCTAAAACCCATGGATTCGAAGAAAAACGCAATTCAAAATTTTTTTTTGGATTTTCTCAAAATCAGCAACAGATGAGACTTCGCCAATCTACCATTCTTTGCTGACGTAGTTTATTTCATTTATCATTTTTTCTAATTGTGATGAGTTTTCAGCGAAGAGTATGATGTCGTCGGCGAATCTGAGATTGCTTAGATATTGGCCATCGATCTCTACACCTTTAGTTTGCCATTTAAGAGCCTTCATGATGTATTGTAGGACGGTTATAAAAATTCTGGGGGAGAGAGGATCATCTTGACGAACGCCTCTACGTATTTCGGAACTGGCGGCGCTGCAGGCGAACCACGCCGACCCAAATAAGGCCAAGCTCGTGCAGAAGAAACAACAGGTACCACAAATTATGACAAGGTACTAAAGTGTATATTATATATTATTATTGCTCGTGACTACCCCCGTATCACTCACATTATCAAGACGAACCTTACGTTAACCTCTACATTAAAATTCGTCAAGTTGTTCAGACTACAGTCTGTAGGTCTGTAGGTAGTGTATTGTAGCAGGAAACGTCGAAATCTACATATAGACAAGAAAACATAACTGTCCTCTTATGTAGTCAGGTAAAAAGCGAGAATGTTTTACTATGCTACCTTTTGCGATTTTCATGGTTTCGGAAAAATTGAATTAAAATATATCTTCATTCTTTCTTCTTCTCTATAGAGCGTAATGTGTTCTCACTGGCCCTTTCACATTCATTAAGTGTACCATGCCCGCTATACTTTATGTATTTATTACAGTATTTTGTTGTAATCCAATTAATAAATTTTTAGGGTTCCGTAGTAAACAAGGAACCTTTATAGTTTCAAAATTTGCAAAACAATAGCATAATTAAATGAAACTGCCACCTAGCGTATTCATTACAATTTATTGTTAATGAGTATTTAATGCCCTCTCTCGTGATTATTTAAAATTAGCTAGCTAGTAGATGCACTAACGAAACACGAATGGTAAGATTCTCAAATAAAGTAGATGTCGCTACTATTTTTGCAATGGACGTTATACGCATGTCAGACATATTAATATGGAATAAGGATTACGAGGGCGGGATTATTGTGAGCTGTAAATTGTTTATTAGCTGCGAAAGTGGTATTAGTTGGTTTGTGATTGATCCGTAAATAACTGGGGTCGAGGAGTGATTGCGGTATTTGGTGATTCGGTTGTATTTGGTGTGTTAATCCACAGTTTGTTTGGGAACCCGCGACCCCCGGCGCAACATGCTCCGCTTATCCGAGCCCTGTACCACTGCGCCAGCCGGTCGTCAAAAGATACTTGTGAATAAATACGTGCGTTAGTTAATCCATTTATTATCCAAAGCTCTAATATAAGCTTTTATTTAATTTATAGCTTTTGATAAATCCAGTGAAGAAATTTTCTCAAACTTCTTCATATCAAATTAGCCGACACGTGCCCTTTTTTCGGAGTCATCACAAAGTTAGTAATTGTGTTACAGGGATGTTGATGGTTTTACTTTACTCTTATACTTATCTTCGAGAACTTTTATCAGACATTTCCTTCGTTACAGTTTGTTGTACTTTACACATTTTGATTTTGTTTCTTGTATTATTACAATAATGTCTATGTTAAAAAACTGTCATCATGCTCTCTCTTCGTTAACTGCAAAATAAGAAAATTTTAATCATCACTTATAATAATAAGGATGCTATTCATCTGTTTCTTAATTAATAAATTTATCAAAGAAATTCAGACAGTGAAAAACATGATTATTGATAGTTATAGTATTGCTTTCACTGTCATTCTGTCTGTATATTGTGCGGCTTTCACGCAAAAACAACTGTACGGATTTTGATGAAACTTTTTTGTTATATTGGTGGTCCTCGGTCTATAATAATTTATCAACATGTATAATGCTGTAGTTGGTATCTCTACTTGAAATATGCTATTGTATGGCAAAATATCGGATTTACAATTCAGCCACATAGGATAATACCGGCTCGGAAGCGCGGCGCTGAGGTATCTAGAAATAAAGAAAGGTACATTAAAGTCTATCTTTTTAAATATAGATTGAAAGAAAGAAAGAAAGAAAGAAAGATTTTTATTGGGAACAATAACAATTATCAAATTGGTACAAGAGATACAAAGATATAAAATATACATACGATATACGATATATATAAAACATACAAGCTGGATGACTACCTTGTGGCTTTAGACTAGCCTGGTTCCCTTAAATAAGAACCGGTCTATCGCCGAGACGATCTTGTGGCCAAGTTCCATGGTCATCTCATTTCCCCAAGACGGTCTAGGGGTTCCGTTAAGTTTTAGTAGGGTAGGGTTCTAATAGGGAGTTCAAACTTTAAAGTCCCCACACTGATCGCCTATCCACCAACGGTATGTTGATGAGACGTAAATGTTTTTCTCTCGTTAAAAATAGTCTCACTACATTGGCAACTGAGAATTAGTTTCCTATCAACCATGTGGGAGGATAATGTAGGCGTTCATTGATGGGAGCCTGGACCTAATATAAAACTGCTATACTGATAATAATGATGAAACATGTAACTATAACATCGGCAATACATTTCTCAATTGGCATCCCCACGGCCTGGAAATCAATGTTATAGTTAGTCAGGAAAACATTTAGCCAGGTCTCTAGACTAAGTGGCTACTGACGCTCTATAACATTTTCATCAACGTTACAATACAATAAGTTATACTACAATAACATGACTTACTGTCAATAATCAATTTAATAGTATCTCTCGATTCTTCATTATTGTTATCAACTACAGCAGCGCACGTCCATTCTCCAATATCATCTTCTTTTACTTCTTTTATATTAAGCGAACAAAAACCATGGATCAGATCTCGCTCCGGTGTAAAGTAGAAACGTTCCAATATTGCGCTAGAATTGTAACATTGTAAGTCAAAGTCAAGATATAAACTGGGAATTTTAAATTTGAAAGTTCTGCCAAATTTCTGAGTTTTTAGTGAATGAATATTAAATGAAAAAAGTGTTTTTAAGGAATATTATAAATTAATTTGAATTCTAATGAATTCAAATTAATTTTCACAAACATGGAAAGTGTTTATAAAGACAAGACGTTTGAATCAACCGAGATTTCAGGAAGAAAAGTTTCTGGTACTACAGAAGAATTTCAAAATTTCATTACTAAATTATTTGAAAAGAATGGTGTTTTGCATGATTTGAGAGCGTATTTACGAGGACATATTTTTACTGTATTAAAGAATGTGGAAAATGGTATGATTCGTTACTTATTATAATTTTTCACTAACACGATACTGGCTACCGTCGCCTCGCACGGTGAGTGAATGAAGGGGAAAGGATGGTAAAACATCTGTATAACGTCTATGCGGAGTTGTCACCACAATGACACCTGCCATTGTATCCTACAGTCGACGTGGTCACAGACCGCTCGTGGTGGTCGCGCCATTGATCGCGTTTCGAAAAGAATATTTTGAATTATATATCAACAGAGCCTATGTATTATATTAACAATACGTATCACTGCCTTCGTTCAGTCCTGGGCGCAGCTCTTTTTCAAGGCAGTATCACTCCTAGGTATATATTTGTATGGGCTTTCCTTGGTATTCAGTTATTGATAGAAACACTCAATAGTAATCTTGATGTCTTTATTTCCGCATTGTTGACATCTATGTGGATTAAGATGATCAATAAGGTCCTAAGTCTCTCTGGCCATGATAATAATATTTAAAGTTCCTATTACAAACATTCTTATACCGGGACGCATCTCTCGCATCTGCGGAAGAGGGGCTCGGACGACCTTTCGATTTCAAATCGGTACGCGTGTGTAGGTACTGTGAGCGAATGTGATATGTGTGTGCGTGTGATGCTTGTGTGTGTGTGTGTGTGTGTAATGTGTAAGTTATTTTAATATTTTAAAAGGTATGGTTGTATGTTCTAAAACACCAAGCAAGATTGTCAATGTTTTTTAATATTTCAATATTTAAGGGGGTAGATATTAAGTATTATTAGATGTTGTGAAAGCACTCGGAATTGTCGTTGGACAAATTTGGTCCTGGTCCTCAATACGTAATATTGAGGCAGTTTTATAGTTTCTACTGAGTACCAGTGCTTCAACATCATCATCATCTTCAGCCTATGTCTCGTGTAAGCGAGAGGTACCTCCCCGGTCGTGCCGGCCCAATTCGACTGCATGC
Organism: Calycopis cecrops; assembly: GCA_001625245.1. NCBI lineage: Eukaryota > Metazoa > Arthropoda > Insecta > Lepidoptera > Lycaenidae > Calycopis > Calycopis cecrops. Next base: position 7,698 of record LUGF01026373.1, read on the forward strand.
AAGCATGCAGTGTGGCACTACCTCTTACAGGACTACGGTGCAATAGTATTTTTTTATTCAAGAAAAAGAGATACCTAGGTACCTATAACAACAGATTGAGGGATCAGAATACTGATGGGTACGGTTTTGCTCAGCTATTTTAATGTTTGCAAGAGCAGACAAATGATTTCTACACTAATGAGAAAGAAAACTGCGTCCATCTTAGCAAGACTGCGTTCAAGTCCCAACAGTATTTTAGAAGTGTTGGCGGCATAATAGATGCCCCCTACATTTAAAAAAACGGCTAATATTTACAAACAAGTTTTCCGCAATAGATTGATGATGATTGAAAAAGTAATAATAATAATAATAACAAAAACACACTAAATAATTTTGTTTTGCAGATATCTGTGGGCGGCGGTAGTCTCGCTGCTTGTTTGTCCCTTACAGAAAAACACAATAGTATGATTCCTAAGTTTTTAATTACCCATGCTCTTTATCTTTCAAGCATTGGTCCAATCAATTTAATTTTTTTAGACCTGATTTCGTTGTGAAATAAGTCATAAAGAATATTTACTGTAAGAAACTGCGATTTAGCTGCATTTCCGGGGTTCCGATTAGGCTGACAGTTCTTATTAATGATCTACTGCCATCATAATCATGAGTTATCATTATTATATATTCGTAGTAAGCTATATTTAGTTATTCAGTATTAATGTTTGGGTATAATATCTTCAAACTATTTTTTTGGGTGTGGAAATTTGCTTTTTATGGCGTTTCAAAGGATTAATTTTGTACACAAGAACAGATTACATCAATATTTCGTACACACATTAATTGATTTATGACGATTGTGACGTTAGTGTTATGATAATGAAAAGATTTCCTGTTTTTCACTTTCTACCTTATCTATAAAATGAATGCCAGACAGTTAGCAATCTAACAGGTACACCATCCCTACAACTCTGTTATAAAATCTCGTGCAATTCATGCATCTTGCTACGCAGTATGATAGCATAGTAGGAAAAAGAAGAAAGACATTTGGTGACTTCCGATCGCATTAGTTGCGTTGGTTTATATTGTTGCATATGTGTTGCCCTCCTTTCCCCCGAATGGGCAACCGGCTACTAATAAACCGCACGAAACGCTATAACATACTCCCTAAAAATTGATGGAGTGTTCATTACTTTGAAGCCCTGTATTCTATCGTCGCACGGAGTCACTACTCGTATTTAACAACCATATTTTACGACGTACGTTTGAACTCGAACGACGTGAGACCAATTGTACTAATTGTTATTTAACGACGGAACGGAATTCCTGGTAACATGGGGATACGGGTTTTGGTCTCTGGAACCTCTATCCTATTGTATCAGTAACAGATATCAAATCAAATCAAATAAAATCATTTATTTGCTCACACATGTACATATCTTCAGGTGATAATGAATAATAATAGAACAATGTTTGCCTATAACGAGGCGTGCAAATATTAAAAATTGAGTATAAAATAGGAATTCGATATTTTCCAATCCATTCGGACTCTCGAAAAACATATACAACTTCATGCTAGCACGTAATGCTAGATAATAATAGTAGAGCGAGTTTCGTAGGTCAAGAAAGTCCCCTCAAATAAACCTATCCAAATAAATCAATTTTACTCTATTTTTATTAAATTTACCAAGTCTTTTAGCAAGTTTATGATTAAATAGGACTACTTAATAAGAATGAAGATATATTTCTTACATAATAAGACGTATATCTTTATATATGCCACTTAGATACCTAGTATTTCTGTTTTCAGTAAATATATTTATTTCTTAGTGGGTATTTCTGTATTAAAGAATGTTGTTTTAAAATAGATTCAATTGTTGTTGGCTTTTTGTTTTTGAACAATTAAAAATAAAAAGCTAAATATAAATATTTACCAAAACATTTGGTCTATTTTCATCAGCGGTACAATTGCGTCAGTTTCGGTAACTGACCTACTTTATCCATAATAAGGAGTTTAGATCTTTGGACCCGTTCAATTATTTTTACACTAAATTCACAGGAAAATTGTCCATGAGTGTGACTAAGCCGTTACAATCAATTAGGGCCGAAATAATTTAAACGAATATAATAAAAAATAGATATAATAAGCAGTTAGAGTATAATATCACAATCAAGTATCGACAGAAAACTATCTAATGTTGTATGCACTCTGGTCCCAGAATTCAGACCTCACCGTACGAGAGGCCAAAGAGACTCGCTAAAGAGAAGACAACAACGTAGAACAGGATACAAGTACCTATGTAGCATTACAGAGCAAGTTGTCCTTACCACTCATGTGACTTCAGAAATCTCAAGGGAACTTTATTGAAGTTAAACTTCTATACGCGCGCTTGACTTGGGGAGTAAGCTGGCGAGAGCGTTACAAAACTCACACATCAGGCGAGGCCAATGGAAATTGTCATTCAAATTCAAAATTCGAATTCGATTGAAGTGTATAGATATATAATAAGCCTAGTCAACATTAAAACATCTTTTTAATGGGGTGAAATCGCACAATATTATGGGATATCGGAGTTTCAGCACAATGCAAGCAAATAATAACAAATCACTTTGAATATAATATTACTATGCGAACGAAGTCGCAGGCACCAGCTACTACTACTACTACTTGGTAACATGAGTTCATTACTTGGTAACATGTGTTAACTCAACCCTCCCGTGACCTGATCCAGCTAGTATTAAATGTTATCATTTGTTCTTCAATTTATTCTTTATATCATTCGGTTTTATTTTATATCTAATATTATGAAACATTAAAATTCAGTATGTATACATATACTAAAAAAAATTAAATGGTTAGTAGAATAAAAAAATATCAGGCTGTATAGTTAATACTAGAACTGATCATTTTCATTTCATGAAATGAGTAGAGAAAAAAAACAGGTCAACGAAATAAAGTAGCTAAGTTATGTTGAGAGCCCCGAGCTCGGCTGCGCGGTGCAGCGAGTACCGCCGCACTCACATTTACCCGTGAACTATTTTATAATGCACTCCGGTGAATGTGGAGAATTATTTGCGTTTAAAAGGTTTAAGTATAGATTGACAAGACACCCTGCAGGATTTTTTGTTGAACTGAATACTACTAAATACTTTGCATATTACTCATCATTATTAATAAATTATAGATTATTATTTTAATTTCAGATTTATTAAACTTTGTGATATATGTATTACCCATAGATCTAGAATGTACAAGATACACAATGGGAAAAGAGCATTTAACGATTTTGCTAGATTTGAAGCCACGGATAACCGATGATGCATTTAATAATATTAACTTTTAATTTAACAAGAAACGGCATTTAAGGATATAATTCAAGCGGTTTATATCGTTAAATGTAATCTCTTTTTAATGTGGCTGCAAAATATTGAACTAACCAACCTTCCTAAAACGCTTTCCAGCGGACATGGCAACGGTTTTGTCCACTTCCTCATAATCTTGTGTAAAGTTGCATTACTCTGTAAGTTTACCAGTTTTAGACTGTCTCGTGTAAAGTCTAGTGGTAAGCGTGTTCAACCACAGACGTGAGGTCCTGGGTGCGAATCCCGGGTAGGTCCAAAAATTGTTGTTGGGATTTTTCAATTTCTAATAACAGTTCGGAGTCAGGAAGTTGTCGGTGTTACGGATTAACACAGGATAGTTTTAGTTTTAGTTCAGATAGGATCGAAATTTGGCGGGTTAAATCGCGGGGCGCAGCTAATACTTTATAATTTACATAAGGATTAATATTATAAATATTCTTAGTTACTATTTTTTATTGCGCGTAGATAATTTAGACATCCTTTTTTAGAACCTCTATTGTAATGCTAAAATTATTTAAGAATATTTTCACATAATCAGTCGATCACTTATCTCTAGAAGTAGGTTCACATTTCAAGGTGTCTTAGCCTTTTATTTAAAACTTAAGTGATTTCCATTTTTCCAATTTTTCTAAATCAATGCAATAAAAATAAAATTCATGTTTATTTTCAATTGTTTCTTATGTTGGAATATATTGTATTTTAAAGTCTAGATTCTAGTTTAAATACTTTCAACTATACACTAAATAATGTTTTATTATTTTTATTTCGTAGCTACACACTTCTTAGTTACGCACTTAGTCAATAAAATTATTAACTCTTCACTATATGTATCACAAGACCCTTTGTCCTGATTTTTTCGGTAAAAATTTTTGAAAAAATATTCCTATAGGATGTCATGGAATGATTTTCTATTTTCTACGGGATCGAAATTTACGCAGGTGAAACCACGGGCGCAGCTAGTAATGTATATTTTAGAAATCCCAAAGCATAGAAAGTTTTTCTAGCATACTAACACAAAAAAAAACTGCACACACATCAAATTTTCGCTCATAACAGATTGTAACAAATCTACGTCTGCGTCAAATTTTATCTAAAGTCCTTAAGGGTATTACATTGCTCAATGACCTTGGAGAATCTGTCACTGAGAAAGTAATAATTTTTTAGCGCCACCTATTAACATATGTACGTGTCATAACATCTCGCATATTGAAAAGAACCAAAGATTAAACAAGTGTCAGATGTGTGGGATTGGGACACGCCAGGGGACTGTGTTTTGACAGGTTGAGATTAAGAAAAAAAAATTTTTTGAAGATTTACATGGTGAACAAGTAGGTAGCCTGAAAGGTACTGGATTATACTATAATCTTAAATATTATCTAATAATAAAAAAAATCCACAACAATGTGTAAATTGCTTGGGACATCAACTTTCCCGTTAGTAGAGAAATACCCATATAAAACTCAAACGTGACATAGCCATCTATCAACGCACAGCTTAGGCTTATTAATCTGTGGCACAGCCCAAACCACTGGACGGATCGGGCTGAAATTTGGCATCCAAGTAGATGTTTCGACGTAGGCATCCGCTAAGAAAGGAGGAGGATTTTTAGAAATTCAATCTCTAAGGGGGTGAAATAGGGTGTTGAAGTTTATATGGGGCCTAAGGGGGTGAAATAGGTTATTGAAGTTTAAACCGCGGGACACAGCTAGTAATTATGTAAACCGCGATAAAATCCGTTAAAGTTGGTTTATTAAAATGTTCATGTATTGTCTATAATAATTAAACTACTATCTCTATATGCGTATTCTAATCTACTTGTATTTTAACAATCTCTCGTATGTGGACGAGTTGTGTAATCCTTTATTTTACTTTTGTATTACTTGTTGCCTGCCTATTTTGGCTAGATATTTACCTAAGAACGACCTGCGACATCCGCGGTGGTCCCCCCTAGATCTCTTCCAAGATTGTCTGACAAGCACGTTCTAATTTCACGTTCTGTAATTAAGGAGCGCGGATTAGGATATGGGAAGATGAAATAGAGAACATTGGAAAATGTCAGAGGAGGCCTTTGCCAAAAGGCAAACTGAAAACGAAATCCGCCTGTTATAGCTTTATTATCAAAAAATAAAAAATACTAAACACTTCATGGTAACACTTAGTACACAGATAGTACTAAAATATCCTATTCAATTAATTGTTTAGATTTACCAATAAAATTAAACAGATATAAGATTAGCGCCCAAAAACAAACAAAGTTAGAAACTCTTCCTCTTTGTATCCTATTCAATATTCTTTTAGGTGTATGGATGTTCATTCCAACCTCCATTAATGTTGCCGGGAAATATCTCGAGGTCCCGCATTTTAGAAGATTGTCCAAGTTAATAACCAACACCTACTATACCACTTTTACAGCAAATAAATGATTGATTGATTGAAAAGTGGTCTACAAATATGGACGTAATCGCATAACATACCTACAAAAAAAAAGTCATAATAAATCATTTTTACTATGACTAATACTGAATTTTTTTTTCAACATCATATTAATCAATTTCTAATCCGATAATTCGTAGTAGTTAGTAGTTGTTTGATTTATTGTGCCGATCGACTTTGTACTCTCCACAGAAATAAATGTAAATAAACTTAATTATATTTTTTATCTGAAGAACGAATTATTCGTTGTACGTGCTTTACAGTTAAGACAGGACGATTTTTCATGTAAAGTAGAAGATATTACATACTATATGGTAGAGAAGATTTTTATTAGACAATATTATAGACACGATTACGTTTTTAAATATGATGTACCTGATAGCTTATATTGACAAAAAAATTAAATTTAAAATAATTAATATAACCGTTATTATAATAACAAAATTAATATAGAAATTTTTTTTGGATTTTTTCCAGTGAATCCAAATGCTTTTTAAAGTAAGGGTTCCATATAGGGCAACAATACTCTAATATACTGCGAACATATGCGTAATACAGGGTTTTTAAGCAGTGAGCATTCGTAAAAGATTTTGTAACGCGTTTTATGAAACCAAGATTATTATATCGCACCTTTAGAATTATAGGGACCTAATTAAAAAAATCGTGATATTGACTTTATGTCAAAAAACGACCTAAAAGGACTATGACTATCGACTTTCATTAAAACATGGACCAAT
>LUGF01026378.1:0-10646 GCA_001625245.1 Calycopis cecrops
ATGCGACTGTTACAAGCCGTGCGGGCGGCCGGCGGGCTACTAATTAATTATTAGGTGTGGCGTGACAAACTTGTCAATTGTTTGAAATCATAACTGAAATTTTGTAAGAATTTGGAGCGAAAGATACGATGCGCCGGCAGCCCGTACGGCTTGCTAGTCTCACTGAGTGTAACATATAGACGGCGTGCCGCACTCGAAAACATACGACCCGCCGGCGAACCGTATGGCAGTCAGAGTGTTAATAATAGTGTATAACTAAATTGTAAACTAACACCAGTTATCTAGTAAATGGTCGTTCCGATCATAAAAAGGGAAGGGAATATCAGGAAGGAACACTTGGTCTACCTGCACCACGATAAGGTTGTTACTACAACAACAATATGCAATATTCTCAAAGTGAAATATTTCGAAATATCCGTATGCCAACATTGACATGCTCTCTCGATTCTATTTCGCGTCAGTTTGCGAGGCCGCGGCAAAATCAACTAGTGTTTGCGCAATCACACGTACAAATATGTGCAGCGCTTAGTATTCTCTGTAATATACAAGTGTGACACTTATATTAGGCAGGCCCTTATAATATATAAGAAATATAAGAGAAGTATATATAATTTTATATTAGATATAGGGTTTAAGCCAATTAAGAGAGATATTTATAATATTGTTACAAGTACGTTGGGCGCCAAATGTTACGTTTATAGTTATTTTCTGTTTAAGTTAATTATAATTTATAATATTTGTTATAAGTAAAGTTATTTAAGGTTAATTAAAGAGTAGGATATAATTAAAACAAGTTATTCATGGACCATATATATTAAGATTGGAATATAACTCCTTACAGATTTGTACACATTTACAACTATAATTTAATAATAAATTTGCTTATGGTCTTACTTAATTCTAAAAAATAAATCTTCAGGGAGTGGGTTAAATGTTTTGGCTTCCTAAAATTATGTCTGAGACGTTAACAAAGTATAAAAATTTAATGGAACACTACTAAATATGAATAAAGACTCTAGAACACTAGAAGCAGTTAACTAAAGCTATTAATTAAACAAGGTTCACTCAGCTGTGATGTAGTTACTAAGACCCTCTCGAACAAGTATATTATTTCTTCATATGATACCAATCATATTACTCCTTTTTATTGTATTGATCCAGACATCTTTCTTAACATGTTGGCATGTAGTTCATCATCACATGGACTGGTAATTCAGCTCCAAGGGTACAAGTAGTTCACAACGGTGACAATTAAAAAGTATAACCCAGGTGGATCAAGTTGGAACTTTACGATGTGTATTAATTATAAATGTAGTAATAATTTGGGAGAGTTTGTACTACATTTCCTAAATTATATTCTGAATGAAGTTAATGAAGTTTTAATCCTGAAGGGAAAAGGAGTTATACCTGGTTATACTCTGAAAAAAGAATACAACACATGTTACAAGTTAAAAACCCACGTGGCAGTAATCTACCTTTGTATCTAGAATTGAATTTAGAATGACTTATGAAAAACAACATCAAAAGGTTGCTAATACAATAGAATCTCAACAAAGTTATACAATAATTAAGTTTTACTAAAATGAATCTAACCTATATGACATGTGACAAGTTCAAGGTGTGTTATAAGGAAAGAATCTAATTTAAAATGGTTTGCTATATGCGACAACTAAAGATTGCAATATAATTAAAGAATTTTTCAATTATTCTAGTAATAATGTTTTACAAAAAGGATCTTCTAACTTAATACCAAAATTTGACACGTGTTCATATTTAGTGAATTAGGAAATATATTCAATATGTACCCCTTTTCAATATATGGCCATTATTATTAATAATATATATTTAAATTAAATAAGTTACTCCATGAGTGAACTATTATTAGTCTCCAAAAACACAGGAACACATCGCCCGCCATGTTCCAGGACAAGCGGAAAAAGACATGTCACAGATTGACATTTCAACGCGTCTTCTTCTTTTTTTTTAAATTCAGCCTTAAGCAAAAACAACTTGTTACACAAGGTTGATAAAAGCGACAGGCATTAAATGAAACCACATATACTATAAGTGCCTACAGTTAATCCGAAACTATTAATAAAAAGTTTACGACAAGTATACGAAAATACTTTTTTCAAACAAGTGAAATAGCGAAAAACTGTAATCCCACTTTGTACCGGGAGGCTTCACCTCGCTCGGGGTGAAAGACCCCGGCAGACTAAGGGCGGACGGACGCTCGATCAGCTGAGGATACAGCGTGTACGACGCGACGACGACGATCTGATTTTTGTGGTGTGGCCTAGAAATTATACACTAAATATGTGGTTCAATTGTGGTTTGTCTCTCGCTTGTATCAACCTTGTATACTAATAATCATATTATTATAGTTACATTTGACTATCTTTTTGAAATCCTTTCTCATACATGATATAATTTGAGGCTCATAAAATTTCCGGACAAATCTGCGAATTGACAAGAACCTACTTACTCGCCGGGCGTAATTTAAAAGCTTGGATTTGCGTCGCGCATTTCTGTGATGAAATGTCAAAAACATATTATATCAACCCAAACCAAAATTGCTGCAGAAATTCACATCGCGGGAATTCGCCACCTAGATTATAGGTTCACCGCCGATTTGCGTGGAATCCCTTAAAAATCATTTCAAAGGTTAATGCCTTGATTTTGAACTGATGTTTAACTATCTGTTGACTAAGCGCCGAATTGGGCTACCCAGACCAACCAATTATCTCCTTTATTAAATATCTTAGTCGAAACGATGAAGGTTTGTAATAGACATCGAAAATTAAAACTAGCGGTCTAGGGTTACAAACTAAGTTATATTTTATGTTTAAAACTAAAATCAATCGTTCTAGTTATAAGTATTTACATCCTGAACAACACAATATATTTATCAAACAGAGAGCCAGAGTGCATTTGATTATATCGAATGCGCCATTGTAGTAAAACAATGGAGTCAATAGAGGAACAGGTTTCGGCAGCCGGAAACAATGCTGTTTTAGAAATAACCCACAAAGCCTGCCTTTCTGTTCCCGTGTTGAGTGGCTTTTGTAATTTATTAACGCTGACCCGTGTCGTTGAGTCATAAATAAAAAAAAATCAATCGTATTTAATTTGATTAGTAACATAATTTACTTCCTTGTAATGTAGCTTTGAAATAATCTTCTCAGACGTCTCACGCTCTTTTTTGTTCGCACATCATAATAGCATAATGTAATCTATACCTCCTAATAAATACAACTACAACAAAAATGTCCTTAATATACCTTAAAGAAGGCAATATTTTTAATTTATAAGATGGCGATGATAATGATGATAAAAATAAAATAATAATATTTTTTTTATAGCATAGGAGGCAAACGAGCAGTTAGGTCACCTGATGTAAAGTGAATACCAACGCCCACAGACATCCGCAACACCAGAGGTCGAACAGATGCGTTGCCGACCTCAAAAAAATCTGTGGACTTTACACACCACGTTAGCCTAGCCCCGTGCTAAGTACCGTAAGGACTTGTGTTACGGGTACTAGACAACGGAATATATTTAATATGTTTTATAAATTTAAGAATTTTGATATATTTAAGATTGTTATTATAGAAATACATATAATACATATATTTTAGTTAGTTTAGGCTCAGATGATCAATGTAAATTAGACTTAAGCAATTACTGAATAAATGAATTATTATTATTATTATTATTATTATTATATAAACATCCATGACCAAGGCGGGATTCGAACCCGCGACCCCTGGCGCAACATGCTCCACTTATCCGAGCCCTGTACCACTGCGCCTGCCTGGTCGTCTAATGAAATAATTATATCATGAAATGATGAATAATGAAAACTCATAACAGCGTTAGAATTTAGCAATGCGTCGTAAGCTTGAATGAAAATAACTTAACATTTTAGTCGCTTTTTAGAAGCTGAATGCAGCGACTAGCCGTGGGGAGCGCACACTTCAAGACGCCAGACGCTGCGCGGCGACCGGCGACTGTGCGACTGCATCGATGCTGCATCGCAATTTAGCGACTCGCAGTAGAGTCGTGCGACAGTCGTCGACTCTTAAATGTCGCAAAATATGAAATATTTTATAGAACAAACAGCTGCTGTGAAAAATATACCGTTTTTATAATACAATTAGAATTGAAAGAGCGAAGGAGCTCTCATAAAGCGACTAATTAACTAACGTAGAAATTAAAATCGTTTGTTTGCTTATGTATATTTCAAATTGCGTCATTTTTTTATAACGGGGTGAAGCGAGAAGCCGTTTTCAGCACTAACGAGCCTATCGACGATACAGATAAAGGCCATACAGATGCGTTTCCGTCCTTCTTCCTCCCTCCTCCATGGGCCACCGGCTACTTACGCACCACACGAAACGCGCAACTGTCACTTTACAACATTATTGTGTCAGTGAGGTATCTCCCCTGTCTGCATGCATGCATGGCACTACCTCTTACTGAAAACATACTACTACTCTGGTAAGTATTTCAAAAAATATAACAATAAAATTGGAGATAATGTCTAAAACAACTAACAGGAACCAATACAATCATAGTTTTACAAACATGAGTTGAACCGAATTGTATTTACCGACTAGCTTTCCTTCTGGTGCAAGTTGAAATGATTAATAACATCCATTTGTCAGAAATTTACTTGACGCAGTCTTGTCGTGTTAGCTTTTAAGAGAAAAGCTAGCTAGTGTTTAAAGAACGTTTCACATTCTTTAAAATGAGAGCAATTTAATTTGAGAGAATTGCGCTCATGTAATGGATGTGTTGAATTTACTAGCTCTGCCCCGCGGATCCGCCCGCGTAAAATGTATCCCAAAATAACCTTAAATTTTTTCGGGACGCATTTTTATGTTATTTTATTATGCTTTGTATCCTGCACCCAACCAAACCCCTTCTGTAATTTTTTTGGCACCAAGTAACAAATAGATGTGCAAAAAGATTATAAAAATTATCATACCAAGAATTTTACTTGGGTAGAATTATGGAGAACAATTTAGCTAAAAGCTACACAAACGCTTAGCCCATGTCATTAATCCTTCACAGTGGAACAAACATAGTGTAAGTCGACGTACAAACATTACTATATACAATTACCTACAGCTAAATTATTCTGAATGCATTCAAATTGCGAATTTGGATTGTTTTGTATTTGTATGGGATACGGATGTCTATGGGTATTGGCAGTCAAGAATATGGCACCCACTGCTTGTTTGCTATCTTAAACTAAAAAAAAAACAGTTTAGCACGGGCTAATCTAACATGACTCATAAAGTCCACAAATGTAAGGGCCAGGCCTCATTGTGCGGTTAGCCTTGAGCGGCACCGCAACGGATTAATATATAAATGTATGGTATGCCACACGGTGCTGCACCGCAAGTGCACCGGGATTTGGCGCGAAGTAGACGAGGCGGGGAGGGGTGCAAACCGTGCGTTGCCGTAGCCGCACCGCACTCAGTTATTTCTTTTAGATTGGTTTCAAATGGGCTGGTAGTAGACGCTACTGCGGTGCCGCAACGGCGTCGTAAGAACATTGCGACGTCGCACAGCTCGTGTGGTCGCTAGTGCGGTGCGGTGCGGTCCCGCATAGTGTGGCCAGGCCACTTATTGTTCACATGTTTATCGACACATATTTCCTGTGAAATATCCGCGTATCGAAACCACAACTGGTACATAATCGAAAGCTCGTCGACATTAGAAGCATGTTAATGAGCTGAATAATAAACGAATTAGAATCAACACTGATTGGTTATTCAACACGTACTCTGTTCATTACTAGTAGATGTATTTTTGACGTTCAATAAGCAATATTTATAAATCTATTTTGAATTTTGATTTGAAAAAACATTTTGATTTTGAGTTTTGATTTTATAAAGTATATTTAAATGATTGTGAGGACATAAAGTGTATTTAAGTTATATTAATTAATTGTAAACTATTTCTGTACCGAATTCCATCCGAATTCGTTCAGTAGTTATTGCGTAAATGAATGGCATTGCCAATGACGATAATAACAGAAACTGTCCTGTTTACAATTTTAGTTGTGGACTGTGGTTAAATCTTTCTCAAGGGAAACATTCGTTGTTTTATTTTCAGGTATACCTACTAGATACCTGTATCTAGTACGCACATAACACGCATTAAGTAAGAGAAAACCCATTAAGATCTAAGATCTTGATATAATGTAGCAAGGGAGGGTTTTAGGCTTTAGAAGTAGAGTCTAAAAGCCGTAAAATATTGTTAATAAAAGTCGAACAATGCGGGTTGAAATCGATCCATTATCGACCATCTGCCAACTTTTTACAATACCAGAGCAAAAATGAAAACAAGAATTATTTCATATATTTCCTGAACGTACAAAATAAACTTTAAATCATCAAGAATTTGGAGTCTAAAATCTAGTGAAAAATTAAAATAAGACAAAAATATTTAATCAATGTTCCTTCCCGCCATTTCGTAGTGTTGGCGAGTTTATACAAGGAATTCTGAGTTAATTTGAGCTGAGCTGAGGAGTGGTACACCACTAGAGATTGATGAATAAAATAAAGGATGAATTAGGAATTCGCTATGTACCCTTCATTCTTTTTTCACCCTAATTACCAACGAGGTTTTGTTATTTAAAATTCTAGATTTTAGTAATTAATTTTATCCGTTGATAGTTTAGATAAAGAGCTAATTCCCCCAAAAGTTGTAGACACCTTACCGGGGTGCTTGCTTGCAGCTAGTGATGATAAAAATTATTTATATCCATAGTTTTTATTATTCCTTATTATTATTATTTTTGTAAGACATTTTAGGAAGAGGTAGTTCCATGCTACATGCATGTAGCCGAATTAGGCCAGTACCACCTGGGAGGTACCTCTCTCTTACCTCTTAGGGGGTAGCTAGCGGGCTAGGATTGAACCGGTGGTAGATGAAATTTTTGACGTTCAAAAACCAATTTTTAAATTCTATTTTGAATAAAAATATTTTGATTTTACACGAGATTAGTGGCAGTTGTGTTATCACGTTTCGTGCGGTGTGAAGGTAGCCGGTGGCCCATAGATTTGGGAGGAGGAAAGACGGTAACGCATCTTCTTATCTTTATGTGTATGTCTATGAACTGCGGTAGTCATGAAAATGGTTTCAACTGCTCGTTTTCCCCCCTATACCGTCAAAAAAAATTAATCAACGTCTGCCTTTTATTAAATCACCTAAGTAAAGTTGCGCGGTCCCAGTTCACCAGACGGAATGAAACTTGGCTCGTTAAAGAAACTCCCGACTTCGATAATATTCAATCTGCAAGTTACTTATTTCCAATGGATTTAGATCACGATAAAGTTTATTAGTAATTTATTCAAAAGAAATGTCCGAAAATAATTCTTAGGGTTGGGCAAATAGCGAGAAACAGAACATTAATTATCAAGTCCGCCAGTCTGTCCGTATGTCACAATCATTTTACTCGGTGACTACAAGTACTGCGTGGTTGTAATTGGGTAGACGAGATTTTCTAAAATAAAATTGTTAAGGCTACTTCTATACTTGTACCTGAGGGATGCAAAAAAATATTGCAGGAAGCAAAAAGACGTTGGGCTATGGTTATTTAATAATTATCTCAATGCGGATATTTATGGGTGACGGTACTAATCGAAATACGAAGGTTCTTGGATAGTTTTTATGTAAGCATTCAATAAACATCCTAACAATAAAATTGAGAAACAAGGAACTCCACTGGCTAAATATAATTCAACGAGCTGTGCCCCGCGGTTTCACTCGCGTGAATTTCGATCCCGTGGAAAATAGAAAATCATCCCATGGCATTCCATAGGAACATTTTACGGGATAAAAACTATCCTATATGTTCCAAGTTACAAAAAGTTCCCAGGCCGTGTATTCGTCAATACATCAGGAAATATACATACGTACCCTACATACAAACAAACTCACTCGAGAAAAACATGCTGAATTCCATGGAAGTACATTTGTCTCTACCTGAAAAAATCCAAATGTTTTCCCAAACCGTAATGACACGTCTTTAATCAGCGCCTTCAGCTTACAAGGCGACATTAATTAAAGGACTTGGAATGACAGAAGAATCCATTAATGACGCCCTTCCGTAACTTGTAACAGGATAAATACGATTTGGGGCATCTTCTGGGCTTAGACATTTGAGTAAATCTTCTTTTAATGTGTTTGAAGTACGTTAGACATGGCGAGTAAGCTGGAGAGAGCGTTACAAAAATCACACATTGGGCGTGGCCAATGGAAGTTGTCAGACAAATACAAAATTCAAATTCGATTTAAGTGAAACCATTTTCTATTTAAAAAATAAATGTCATGTTATGTCATTGTAACTACGGTAACGAAAATCAATAATTAAGTTTTACTTAAAACATGTACACTTTTTTCTTTCTATTTTATTCTTATGTTTTTGGAAGGTCAAAGAAAATCATTTTCTCGCGTTTTTCTGTTACCTTGTGGAGTTTGTTTTTCTTGATTAAAGTTTAGTTGTTGTCAGGAATTCTAACTCGGTCTTAAGAAATATACTCATTAAATCAAAGTCAGTTAATGATGCATCAGATGGTGGTTTACGTTTTTGAGTGTATGTAAGTACCTATGTATGTATGCTGCAATAGCTCCTAAAATATTTTTTTTATTTTTCGGAGTAATCGAGCAGGCGGGATGTTTTGGTAAGGGTAATAGACTTCTACGTAGCTAAATGTTACACAAATGCGTTATAACTTAGGAAGAGGTAGTGCCGTGCTGCATAGGAGGATATAGTGCCATGCATGGTGCATGACACTACATCCTCCTATGCAACGAAATTGGGCCAGCACGACCGGGGAAGTAGCTCTCGCTCACTTGATACCGGCGTAAAGTGACAGCGTCGCTGTCGCGTTTCGTGCGGTTTGGGAGAAGCCGGTGGCCCATTGGCGTGGATGATAGGAGGGCAACGCATCTGCGTAACAATCATGCGAATGTCCATGGGCGTCGGTAGACATCAAAAGGCTCCGATAGCTCGTTTTATTTTTTTATTTTTTATGATATAGGCGGCAAACGAGCAAGTAGTTAGTGAGTACCTCCGCCCATAGACATCCGCAAAACTAGGTGTCTTGTAGACGCGTTGCCGGCCTTTTAGAAAGAGGAAAATGCTATTAAAAAAAATTACTATTCATGCCATTTCCGAATCCTGGACATCTCATGTTATGGCATGTAGCACTACAGACACAGGAACACACGTAGAGGGTTACATGGATTAACACAGGATAGTTTTTATCCCGAAAAATGTTCCTATGAGATGCCACGGGATGATTTTCTATTTTCCACGGGATCGAAATTTACGCGGGAGAAACCGCGGGGCGCAGCTAGTTTACAATAATTTTAAAAACATTAAATAAAAGAAAAACTTCTTTTCTCTCCTTGATCTCGGTTGATCTTGACGTCAAGGTTCTCATTTGCATTGGCTACGAGGCTCGATATACTTCGTTACTTCTAACATCAAAAGCCTCATCATAATTTCAAACGTTGGACGAAATTTACTGTACAAAAAATGTAGCAAATGGTATTCAAATTACAAAAAAAACGTAGACCTTTGACTGCGAAGTCAACAAAAAATACTAAATAGCTATGTGTATTTGTAGCAGTTAGCAGAGAATAGCACAAGTGAATTTACTCCTAAGCGTGGGTCGGTTCTTCGTCAGGTCGAAACATCTACCTAATAAGCATGCGGATGTCTGTGGGCGTCGGTCGTCATGAAAAGACATCGGAGTGCTCGCTTACTCCGTATATTAAAAAAACTTTGAAGTAGAATAACTGAGTGGCCGGTGGCCCATGAATGGAGGAGGAAGGGGGGCAACGTATCTGTATAACCTCTATGCGGATGTCTACGGGCGTCGGCAGCCATGACAATGGCTCCGACTACTCGTTTGCCCCTTATACTATAAAAAAACTAACTGCTATGACTAAATAATATGCATGTTCAGTGGAAACTTAATTGATGTCTGTGTATCGTGTATTATCTTTTTGTTTTGAGTGCTGCAACCAGGGAAACATTCCCTAATAAACAATAAAATAAAAAATAAATAAAATAAAAAAAGTTAACAGCGCTCCTTAACTAACGAGAAAGTTAATAATTTAATAAAAGTTTGTTTACATTACTATTAAAAAATAGCCTTTTGAGAATACTTTTATACTCAAGAGATAACATTTTATTCCTTTTTTTTCGTCCGGAAGAAGGTGAAGAATTGTGTCTCAATAAGTTTAAATCGGTAAAACGAACATCGAAAGTGTTTGTTGAAGGGTATAAAAGTTTTCGCCTCTATGCAAATTTATTCCACCCTTGAGTTATTGTAATGACAACTTTTATACTGACAGAATGATCCATTGTCTGCTAGAAGATGGATTTCCCACCAAAGCCCCATTTTCCCCAAGGCAAATTGGGCTGTAACAAACTGCACGAAAATCGAAACGTACAACGAATAGCCTTCATTTTTCCCCAGTAAGGGTCAATTATCGGCGGCGTTTTCATTACTATAGTACTTATGATCGAATTCTCGCGACTTCCGCGCGGATTCCAGCGACTGCACGAGCATTCGCGGGAATCCGCGCGTCTCGTTCGAGTTTCTCATGCGATAGTA
>LUGF01026392.1:5714-26601 GCA_001625245.1 Calycopis cecrops
GCTAACAGCTTTAGATTTGGGCTTGTCGAGACATGCACATAGGTCCCGCGTCTCCTACCCCTCCCCTCTGCCTCTCTCACCCCTCAGGTTTCGCCGCACACGATGTCGATGTCCAATCACTTGCATGGTTATGTGCATATGAAAAATCTTAACAGACAGAGAGTGCCTTTTGAAGCCATGCAAGCAAATATTCCTGACTTCGAAGACTTCCCACGTTTGTCTGAAGATGAAGTTTTTTTTCGCGCTAGGGAGCTATCACATTAAGCTTGCCAAGTCTTACTGCACCGAGCACCTTCGCGATGGCCTTTATAATATAGAATTATACCGCGATAACGAGTTAAACGATTTACCGCGATGCAATATCCTGGTAAATAATGTTTGGCTAGTCGAAGTACGGATTCAGTCGCGCCACGTCCGTTGCCGTATTTATTATAGTTATATTTTAATAGACCGGGATTTGACTGACAGATATGCCATTGCTCATTGGTACTGCACTTGCCTTACAGACAATCGTACTGTGGGAAGTTGTACGCACATAATATCCATTGTATGGTACATGGGGTTAGGTCGTCACATTGACTTTAATGCGCCAGCACAAATGCACATCAATGAAGAGCACATCAAGCTAGACACTTTAGACTTAAATAGAAATCAGAGCTTAACTTAAGCTAGTAGCGTGTCTGACATGCTTTTGGCTGTAATAATGAGTTAATAGTTACCTATATTATTTAAGCACTATTATTATTACTAAATGATTTTCTGTTTGAAAACCAAGTATTTTTTTTATATAGAATAGTCCTTGTTTGTGAGAAATAAGCATATATGTTTGTGAAAAAAAATATTTTGGTTTAAAAATAAATACAGTTGTGACGAAAAGTTTTTTTTTTATTATAAATAAACCCAATAGTGTTTGCTACCAAAACAGGTACTTTATTCTTTTTTGGGTCGCAATGAACAAATTGACACGTGTCATAACTCATAAGACTGTTGTAGGGTGGGGACGGGGTCCATACAAAATCCCCCATAGTCCTTTATCTAGTAGGTAAAGTATTTTTTTAATTTGCAAGCAGTCTCCTCAATGATTAGTAAATTTTTAGAAGATGAAATTATTATATAATTTTCTTAAGCATTACTGAAGTTTTTCTAGGACATTTTCATTATTGCATAAATTAGGAGCCACAAAGCCAATAAATTTTCTACCAACCATTAAAATTATTAAGATACAGGGTTATTTTAAGAATAACAGTAAGCTCTTAGGAATGGATATTTAGATTAATATAATTATTATAAATTATTTATATTATCTAGCTGACGTGTTTGTACAGTTGAACGCGCTAATCCCAGATAAATACCCATTTACCGATGATGATTATAAGCTATACCTATAGAACGTAGCTGTGATAAACAGAAGCGGAATATTAAGTTTTACCGTTTCTAATAAATTATGTCAATATTTTTTTTATGTATATTTTGATAGATAAGCTTCGTTCTGGTTTATAAAACACTTTTAAATAAGTGGTGGTGGTTAAGTTTACTTGCCGCCGCGTCGTGCAGGTACTTATTGCTTACTATAAGCGTGTAAAATGATTACTTAACAGTCGAGTACATGTAGTCTGTAAGTCTTATAAGTCCATTAAGAAAATGGAACGAATTAACATACAACTCACGCATCTGGATAATTGTCGTTCGTACCCGTAACACGGGAGCATCCGCTACCTTATACGGGGCTAGAATAATATGTTAAGTATAGCCCTTAAATATTATTATCACTATTTATGCGGATGTTTAAGCGCATCGCTAGATAATTTCAATGAGTATCTTTAATAATTCTGTAACAAAACATAGGTTTTTGTGTTCGCTGAAAATCAAATGACACAAAACTTGTGTTCAAGTGATGCAAATTTCAATAAGATTAAGTTTTAATCAACATTTATTATTACTCTACGTAGACCACATATTATATTCTTCCATGATAGTACACATATTTTCTCGTACGTTCTAAATATTTTAGAAAATATTTAATTAAAAGAGAGATGATTACAACATCAAATCTTATACGAAACTTAAATGAGAAACATACCCAGGGAATTTGATAATAGGAAACTAAATTGTCTATAATAACTTACGGTACTCTTGGGGCTGTTTATGTAATAAATTATAATTGGAAGATGAATGTATATATAATATTAGATGGAAGCTAATACTATCAAAGTCATGTTTGTGGGAGTAGCCGTTCGCATCAAAAACAGTACCACTGTGTTTCTCCACTACTGACACTAAACTGGAGGATTTGCATTTCTTTACTCGATACAGCGGTTAAATCCCTACCAAGCTGAACGTCTGGAATTCAGTACAACTGCTACGGCTACTTGTTGAGCCTGTTGCTTTTAAAAAAAGTGGGTTTCTGTGAAATCGGTTACGGCAAATATTTTAGGTATGTGATAACATAACAGTCTATCGGCATAGACTGAAAGTGATATATTAGTCACAAGTGACAAGACATATTTTCTGTATGAAATGTAATGCCCAATTAAACAAGTAATTGTATTTATTTATATTATGACTAGCGACCCGCCCCGGCTTCGCACGGGTGGACATTTATTTTTTAAGCTCTCTGAAAAAAATAAATTTGTTTTGTATGTATGTTTTTATAGGTTTTTTATTCGTGTTACATTTCTTTGTTTCGTATCTGCTTAACTCTTTTATTTTTGTTTTTAATTTTTAATTTTAACGACTTCACTTACCTTAATGCTTCACTATACACTATGTTTGCAGTAGTATTTGTAGATGGCATTAAAACATATTGGTTTTCAGGAGATCCTACTCGGGAAAGTGCAACATATAATTAGCTATGAGAAAAGCACTCTTTTCTGAGATCGATACCTACGATTGAAAAAGTTTGACCCTGGGATTTATTTATTGTAAGGCTAAACGATACCTTGACGGTAAACTGTAATCTTTTAAAGGAAATAGGCAAATCTGTCGGTATCATCGGGATCGGAATGTGAGCGAGCTGTCCAGCCGCCGGGCCGGTGATGATGGTCGCTACAATCACATTGGCTCGCAATTCTTTTATCAAAAGTCTTGTCCCATTGCACATATTAGGTGGGCTTAAATTTTTTAATAGCATAATGGGCGTACCTACTTTTAATTTCAGTTCGTGGGGTGGC
Source organism: Calycopis cecrops (assembly GCA_001625245.1). Classification (NCBI taxonomy): domain Eukaryota; kingdom Metazoa; phylum Arthropoda; class Insecta; order Lepidoptera; family Lycaenidae; genus Calycopis; species Calycopis cecrops. The sequence continues at coordinate 8,885 of LUGF01026392.1, forward strand.
AAGCCGGCAGGATTGAGTGAATTTAAAAATTCTTGTGGATAGTGTACTGTATCTTCGGTGTTACACACGGTGTCGATGGATTTAAAACATTGAAAATCTCCGGGTACTTTTTCAATAATCATTTTGTTAATTTCATTTCATATCGACCTGCGGCCGTCATTCATTTTAGTACCAATTACAATTTTAAATTCGTAATATATTTTGAATGGATTGTCTGATCGGAATAAAATAGAAAGTAATTTATAGCTATTGAAACAATCTTGTTCAATAAATAGTTTATTTGGATAAGGATTAGTATTTGATGATAATATGATCAATAAACATAGGCTAATAATTTTAATTACTTTTATTCTATGGAAAAGTGGTTATAATCGATAAAATATAAATATTTGGTTTATACCATAGTGGACTTTTTTGTAGGCATTATTAAGCTCTACAACTTTTCTATAGAAGTCAACCATACATCTCTAACCATTTAGGCAGCGTACGCGAGTATCGTTAACATATGGCAGTTTTTTCGTCGACTTACTCCCTAATTTTCACTACCACGAAAAATCCTATCTATTTTCTGGGATAAAATCTAGCCTATAAGGATTCGGAAAAATTCCTCTAACTAATGGCAAAAATTTTGAAATCGGTCCAGTAGTTTTTGAGCCTATTCAATACAAACATACAAAAATACAAAGGTTTCCTCTTTATAATATTAGTATAGATGTTGTTTTGTGTTTTATGTAATAATGTTGTGTATGTCTATAATTGATGTAAACACCAGTATGTCTTTTGAAAATGTTATTAATTTATGTACGTGTTTATATTGTTGATATTATATTACTTGCATTTTTAATGCGGCATCACTTATTTAAACTTTGTTAAAAAACGACACCAAACATAATTAGTCATTACGAAATATAGTTCGCATCTGTATAACAAATTTGTAAAAACATTTTTAATAAGAATTATATTATTTTTTTTAATTAATTTTTGATAAATCTAAGAAACACGTTTAATACCCGTGTCTTTCTATCAGCTTAACTATGTGAGAATTCTTTGCATTTTCTGTGGAAAGCCCGCTACTGAAACCAAACATTTTATAAGAATGTCATTAAGCAAGTTATCAAGCACCTTGGACCTTGGTTGTACCAGCCTAATGGGCGGATAGTTGTCCTTATTCGATATGTCGCCAATCCATAGTAAGTCGTAGCCATGAAAAGGCTCCAATTTTTCTTTTATCTCTCTTTATACTTGAAAAATACTAAATGTATTAAAAAAATAGTTAAAAAAATAACTAAAAAAAATATTAAAACGGAGAAAAAAACAATGTCCATTCCTTAAGAAATGTAAACATTCTATATCATCTGTACCTACATATACCTAATAAAACAGTAAAATTCGTGTGTTACAGACACATTGAATATATTTACGAAAAACTAATTGGGGGCGATATTAAAATAGTATTAGAACATGTGTGTGTACATCGCCGCGACACTTAGTTTCAGATGTATTGACGGTGTCGCTCAGTGTCGGTGTCGCGTGGGTGTCGTTGCCGTGGAGACGGGACGCGCGCGCTGTCCGCAACGAGTGTCGGTAATTTCGAACCTGCGCGAAATTTTCAGTTAGACCAATGACGTCACGAGCGTGGTCAACTGATGAAATAAAATCATTGATTTTACATTTTGAATCACTGCCAGAGCTATGGCAAGTATCAAATCCCGATTATAAAAATCGAGTAAAGAAAGCAGCAGCGGTAGAAAGTTTGTCCAAACAATTTAATCCTTTTGCATTGGAAATAAATAGAAAACTGCACAATTTACGAACGCAGTTTAATAACGAACTGAGAAAATTAAAAAAAAAGAAGCGTGGCCAAGGCACAGATGAAAATTACGCAAGCACTTGGGATTACTCCTGTTTCATCCGAAGAAAGTTTTGATAATATTCTGGATCTTCGTTTTTCAATTCTGACAACAATTGGTTATATGCCCCTAGCTGCGCTCTTTTTTAAATCCAATCTTTAACCCATACAGATCTCTTTTTACGCCGACGCATTTTAATAGAAACACATATCGCGACAATCGCGGCAGCTGTACCATGAATAGACTCATGGCGATGAAATGTCCCAAACTGAATCGTGTAGACGGCATATACACTTCAACCGGTACACTAAATGTATACACCAATGCGCCAGCAGAACACGTAGAGAAAAGAAACAGAATATGTACAGGTAAAGCTAAATAAAAACTTGTAAAAAGGTATAATATTATATCAAAGTTATAGGTACTAAAAATATGTATTGTTTTGACTAACTGACTTTTCAATCATTAATAATCTCGAAAAAAATGTTTCTATTCTGAAAATCCATATTAATATTATAAATGCGAAAGTGTGTTTTTTTGTTTGTCCTGCTTTCACATCAAATCGGATCAACGGATCGATGTGATATTTAGTGTGGAGATAGTTGAAGGACTGAAGAGTGTCATCTACTCCTTTTTATCGCGTAAAAAACCACGCGAACGAAGCCGCGAGTGACAACTAGTTAAGTAATAAAACATGATGTTATGTAATAAAACACACACAGTGTTCTTTTATTTCACTATGTTACATATTTTAATCTCTTTTACATTTTATAATGTAAACTTATACACTAAAATACTTTATAAAATATATCTAAGCCACGAGGAAACTAAAGAACGACAAGTCCCTTGGCTATTAGACGCATCTCTAATGTTCTTTATTGAATTACCCTCAAGGCAGGCAGCTTCATACATGAACCATGTCAAATAAGATTATCTGAACTCCACTATAATATTCCACTGAAGTTACTGAATACTTATATCATATTGAGCCCTCGCCTCTTCTAACAAGTTTCATATTTTTTATCATCAGAAAATTATGAAACTGTCGAATAACAATGGTTATGCGGGGATCTTTGATTATATACACGTCTAGATACCGTGATAATCGGACGAAAGCGCGAAAAGAAAAAATATCTACCATTAATGGTAGATACCTAAGTTCGTAGCTTAAGTCAGTGTTACCTGGAACGTTACGCGGAAATGTACTCACAAATAAATAAAAAATATACCGGTTTGTTCTATCAACTGTGTTCATAACCATGTAGGGAGACCTAATAACAAAAGGAAAATCACTATCCATCGATACGTTTTGCAATTCACTTATCTATTATTAAGAAATTACAATATAAAGGTAGTTACGCCCCTTAATAACACCATGTTTAATAACTAAGTATGGTCCTACAAGCAAGTCTCGGCGCCGGGTCATAAAGCTCGGTCCACGCAGTCTTTGTTACGGTACTAGTATTACAAGTATTTTGTTTAAACATTGTGTAGCGGACGTTATATTGCATTGTAGCAGCCTGTGGGTGACTGTAGTGTCTCCTCAGATATGTCTTTTACCTATTCAATAATTAAAACTCTGCGACTTGAAAGCGAAATTAAAGACAATATTGAAAGCGATATTATCGTGGTCTCGTGTAAGCGAGAGGTACCTCCCCGTAAATGACGGCCCAATTCGGCTGCATGGCATGGCATGGCAACATGGCACTACCTATTCCAAATCCACTGTTATCTTTAAGAGAGTCGAAAGCGATATTAAGGACAATATTGAAAGCTATATTATCCTAATATATTGTGCGACGGGTAATTGCCTGAGATGACAGCATAATTAATTTAGCCGCTCAGACATCTCGCAGGCCCCGCGTGTGTTTACAATAATTAACACCAGCAGTAGACACAGGTATGTGGAGTAAATGACGATATTATTTGCCTAACATAGTCATGTACTTATATTAATGTGAAATATGCATGCCAATTTATCGGAAAATGGAATAAGAGAGAGCAGAGCTTGGGACCAATTTTGCAATTTCTAATGTACGTCACATTCACACAATCGATAAAGTGTATGTATAATGTGTGTGTTTTATTATATGCATGTATGTCTTTGCAAAATAAACATTTATATATTGATTTAAGATCGACTTTTTAAGAAATTAAGGCTTGCTGGCAATTTCAAATACTTATGTAGCAAAAAATTTGCAACAATACAATGATAACCACGTAGAAACAAAAATGATGTACTTTACTTTGAAAAAGGCGCAACGTAATGATTCGAAAAAATGGGAATGAAGTACATAAACACACAATATTATATGTATGAGTTGTATAATATACGTTTAGCAATAAAGTTGCAACTGTGAAACACAATAAAATGATATTTGACGTTTAGTTTATTTACAAATAATAATAAATTAATTTTGAACTGAATTAAAGGGCTAATTAATGTCTTTTTTTTAATTAGGGTCAAATTTCGATCTTCTAGCGTTCACTAGTATTGAAAAACGAGTCAGTTGTTTATTTATTTATTAAGACACACCAACAGTACACAATTTAAACATTGAAAAACAATATAAAACATAGTCATGTACTTAAGAGAATATGGCATATGTTGCCGAGTTTGGGGTCAATTTTATTTATTAAGTTATGACTTAGATATGATGATAATAAATTAAAAAATTATGTACGACTACAAATAACGGTATAAGTTCCTAGACGGCTCACATAAGCTCGTACTTCTCAATTCTCTACTGAATTCGAGTCCAAATTGTATACACAATGTACAGCGAAGAAAGATGTCAACATCGTATTTATAAGGGTGGTGGTTAACAAGGTTGTATTTAGTTCCCGTCGGCGGTGGCGGCGGCCAAGTGTTGTGTCTAAATCATCGAGTTCGTGATATTTTCAGTAAACTACTCACGTAGTTCTCCACCAATCTACCGCCCACCTGCGGGAGGATTTAATTTTTTTATTTAAATTAACTTTCTCAACAAAAAGACCAGTCCAGACCAGACTATTTCACATTTATTAATTTTTATTACTGTTTGCGTCGCCAATTTTTTTAATAAAGTTCGAACTTGATAAAGTGTCGTCAACGGATTTCATAAATTCGGTCTCTCAATTAAATATGATAAATCGCGAATATTGATTGGGTTTTTTTTATAAAAAAAATGAAACGACGTGACGAAAATTCGAGATGTCGTTTTCGTATTTTACATTCTGTCATTTCGAATAATTGATAACTATGTGTTCTCAATTGACGACAAACCTTCATTTCGAGGCGTACTGAGAGATCTGCGAAATTTTAATCTTGCAGACATTACATATATATTACTAGCTGCGCGCCGCGCCGCGGTCTCACCCGTGAAATGTTCGATGCAGTTGAAATATCGAGATGAAAATAAAATTGGCAGATTCTCAGACCGATATGCACATAACATTTCATGAGAATCGGTAAAAGAATTGTACTCCACGGTATTCCAAATGCAGCAGCGCAGCCGTCATAACGTTTATGAAGAACGTCGCGTTGTTAAGCGTATTCAACGTAATTTAATAAAGTGATTATAACTTCACGGGCGAGAATTCAACTGGACGTATTCACTGGAACGAAATTTTGATGTGTCGTAATTCGATTTTCGCTTGTTCATTTTCCAATTGTTATCATATTTCCGTTCTCATTTCAGAGTAATCAGAAAAACAATACAAGTGTATTTATCTTTAGGTGTAGTACCTATTATTATTTTTATGCTAATCTGTTTTAAAGAATATATATTTGTAATAGCCTTTTTAATATAATATTACTTTCTTTTTGATACTTTTATGTAAAGCTTCAAAAAAGTACATTTACTCATGAAATTTAATAAAGTATTATTTATAAGGGAATAAAGGAGCATTCGTAGCCTTTTAATCACTTGTTAAAGACAATAGCATGATTGTTAAGTAATAGGGAAAATTAATTGTCATTTTACAACCGTATCATGTGATTCCATGGTACTAACCCGGTCTTACCTGGTCAATTCTGCTGCAATGTTGAAGTAATGTTCATTTAGTCATCTTTGTACCCACAACTAAATCAATATTTCTTTATGTTACTTTACAATGAGCTTCTTCGTTAACTCTAATATGTGCTGAGAGTGAAGAAAATTAGATCACAGTAATTTGGCAACACCGAGCATAAATTAGCACGTTCTGTGCGCAGCTCTTACTGAATATATACCGACATAATGAGCAGATGTGCATTCAGTTCAAATGATCTTAATGTACGTGAATAATTACCATAAACTAGCGACTCAGCTTCGTAAGTCTACAACTAATTTTCTATATATAACGATGGTAGAAAGTTCTAGGGATGGCTTGTCATTGGATGATGGGCTATTCTCCATCCAGTTCCCAAGTTCAATAAGACCGTCCGTCCGAAACATAGTTGACCGATGTTTGTCATTACATCAATATTATATAAGTGTGAGGCCAGCTTTATCATGAAGCAATTCAGATATATGTATACACACTCCCTCACAGGACACCATAAAGTCTCAGATAAACTATAATGTTTCTTGCCTTTTATATTTTACCAGTAATGTATTTTTACATATGATTTCTCAGAGATCCTTAGAAGTTGAGGCCGAAGGGGAACACGTATTCATAATAATTATACGGACTTCTATACCCAGGGTTTTTATCAAAATGCTTTTATTGTTAATATAGTACTTACATGTACCACCAAAGTACCACGGTATAGGCTCGTTACGTCACCCGTAGCACGGGTCCTCCGACCGCTCTCGCCTGTGGCTCTCGCGCGACTACTCTCGCCTGTGGCTCTCGCGCGACTACTCTCGCCTACCCGTGATCTCGAGACGTATACGGCGTATGCGATTCTTGCATACACAGACACTACAGTAATTATATTACCCTTATGCCCGATTTACACGTATTAAGTAGTTAGGTAGTTAACTAAATTTTAAGTGCTTCATTGCATGTAAACACATAATTTAGTAGCAAGTTGCAACTTAAAATTTAGTTAACTACTAAACTAGTAAATTAGAATGATTTCTATTTTTCGCTTAAATTGGTGGGCGGGACTTGTCACCTAACACATTTAGACAGGCACTGGTTAAGTAAAATGGATAAGTGTATTGAAAAATAAACCCGGGCTGGTTAAATTATTGTTTATTCGTCGTGTTTTTCTTGTTCCTTTAATAAAGTGCTAATAGCGACGTACTGATCTCATCTTTATATTAAATTTTTACACACAATCTAGTGGGTTTGGTTATTTCCCTAATGATTTCATCTTCGATTTCGTCTAAAACATCACCCAAAATCAATTTAATCACAGAATTTATGATTTTGTTACTATATTGAATGTGCGTGTGGAGTGAACTAATGAGCTTAACTACTTAAATACGTTTGGACGTATGCAATGCAATTAAGTACTTAAAGGTAAGTTAAAATTTAGTTACCTACTTAATTACATAATACGTGTAAATCGGGCATTATACTAAGTAATAAGGGAGACAAATAATAAATAACATTCAATCCGTTGGTTATAATTTATTTACAAAAGTATCATAATAATGCGTGCGAAGTAAACACGTTCATTCAGACAAAGTTTTGAATGAGTTTAGGGACTTTTAGAATGTCGTATCGGGGAACTTTCCATTCCTATTATTTTGCACACGAGTTGCTCGGTAATGCGTAAATAATTGTGTAAACGGAGTAAATATACATAACAGATAAATTATTATATTCTATTATCACAAGGAACGTATATAAAGGGGTCACTGCTTGCTTGCATATTAAAATATATTATGCTTTCTACTTTTGTCTTACACGTAAACTATAAGTGAGCCAAATTTCATACTCCTTCGTCCGCGCAATTTTAGTAAAAATGTTCCTGAATTTTTTGCTTCACGTATTAATGTATGGATAAAAAATTATTTAATTATAAATTTAACCCGGCGAGAATGTGGCGGGATGTGACACACTAGTGTTTACATCGACATAACTTTTTAATTTGCTATGCTACATTTTAGCGTTTTCGTGTAGCTGGAGGGAACGACCTATTTGAGCATTTCGATGACCATCGTTACAGGCCTAGGCGGTGGAAAAGCCTAGCACATGCAAATTTTTTTTTCAAAAATTGTACTAATTTTGATTTAAACACTTAACTTTTATATTTTATGTTTTTATAGTCTTATTTTATCAAAGTATTCAGGTTTTATAAGTTTTTATACGTTTTGTGGAGTTAAATAGAAGATGATTATTTTTATTACGAAAAACAAGTGCCTTAGATTTTGTGAATAAAAAAATAAAAATATACAGAATTATAGTATCGATTTTGTTTTATTACAATGTAATAATGACTATTTATAATATTAACTCGTTATTTAACGTTATTTCAAAAAGAAACCCGTTTATAATACTCTTTCTGTTTGGGGTATGTCACACCCCGCCACATACTTTATGTAATCTTTTGCCACCACATTCTCGCCGGGTTAAGTGATATTGTTTATATAATAATTTTTCTGTATTGGAGCGACGTGACTGGCACATAACGTCAGGCCTTACGTAATCCACATAACCAGTACGCTGTTACGCCTTATTCTAAACATCCAGGATTAAAAGGACCTGACGCGACGCACCTCCTTTGTTAGTTACTGCTTAGTTTTGTAACACGGCCTCCTTGGTATTTTTGACAATATAAAATATATACATTCTGACAGCCACGGAAGCAACACGGTTTTTATTTTACTCCCCAAATCCACTAAATAGTCCTAAACATGGTCCATATCGAACCGGATTGTTAAGAAGAGGACGAATAATTATTATCAGCTCTGTTTTAAACAGAAATACGGAAAAAAATGCATATGTAAAGGATCGGTTGGTAAAATACACGAGGAACCTTTGGAAAAGGGGCGGTACCGTGGAATGTGGATTATTTCGTGGTATTAAGTCTAGATTGGTTAAATTAATTATAACCCAGCACTCAGACAGGTATTTTATTATAAAGTAAAGCATATTTCCAGGTTAGTGCTTACATTATTTGTTAAAAAACAAAATTTAGGTACGCTTGTCTATTGCATTGTGAACGAGTTGTTTACGCCATTTTATTTATTTCGAGTTAAAATTATACATGAAAAATTGTATAGGTAGTTTATAGCTGCATTATTTTAACTCGATTGGTTGATTATTTTACAAGTTCACATTGTTGTATGTAAATGTGCATAGGGTATTATTAAATATTATTTTAATGTGATTTCGCCAGGGCGATTGATAGAACTTACTTAAGTTGGTAATATATGTATAATGTACATAGGATATACCTAAAATAATTATTGTTACAGTTTATAATGTCGGGTAAGGTATTTAACAGGGAGATAATTTCAGGTGATATATAAATATTATATTTTATTGTAATTCTTATTATTGTCGTTTCCAGGGGATTTCGCCAGCTTCCCAAAATGGCTACAGTCGATCAACTTAAAGAATTAACTAAGAAAAGGGGCAGTTTCAAGGGCCAATTGACAATGTTTGTCAATTATTATGTAGAATTAAAACAGCCATTGTCATCTGCGATTGCTAAGGAATTGCAACTACGCGTAAGAAAGCTCGAAATATTGTTTGACAAATTTGACGATGTGCAGTTACAGATTGAGTGTTTGGTAGACGAGGTTAGCACGCAGCACGCCGCTCGCGCGGACTTTGAATCTCAATATTACAAAGCGTTAGCGAGTGCGCAGGAAATTTTAAGTGCACATAACGAGCAGTCGTCATGTGATGATAAGACTATTGTCAGTACTCGCAAGCTCGTCAAACTGCCAACTATACAATTACCAAAGTTTAATGGCTCCTATGAGAATTGGTTAGAGTTTAGAGACACCTTTGCTAGTCTTGTACATTCGAATGATGAGATCGACAGAATAAATAAATATCATTATTTGCGAGCAAGCTTGGAATCATCTGCCGCGGTGGTAATACAATCTATCGTGTTTTCGGCAAATAATTACGATGTTGCATGGAAAACGCTGTGCGAACGTTACGACAATAAAAGAATATTAATTCAAAATCATATCACCACATTGTTTAGTATTGAAACTATTAAAGAGTCATCCTTTCATTTAATACGGTTAATTGACAGTTTAAAGAAAAACTTACGTGCATTAGAGGTCTTAGGTGAGCCTGTTGAATATTGGGACACTTTATTAATTTACATAATTACTAAAAAGTTAGATCAAAGGACGTATCGGGAGTGGGAAGAGTTTAAAGGTAGTTTAGATGATGAGCATTTAAATAAATTTAGCGAATTTACGAAATTCCTAGGCTCTCGTGCGGATTTGTTAGAAACGTTGGAAATTTCCCATACTAATCCCTCCAAATTAGTTTCTAAATTTAAGTCTATGGTTTCAGTACAACATAATAAATCTAGTTCCTCTAATATTGGCTCACCAAGTAAATCATGTCATATGTGTAAAGGCGATCATCTGTTATATAATTGCTCCCAGTTTCTCGCCCTTAGTAACGAGGCTCGACTTGAGCTACTACCTACATTTAAGGTATGTTTCAATTGTTTTAAATCAGGCCATTACGCAAATAACTGTAAACGGCCAGGATGTAATATTTGTAAACGCCGGCATAACAGCTTAATACATGTAAATAATTCAACACCTATAGGTAACTAATCAGCCTATACACGTAACATCATCACCTTCTGTGACGCCCACTCATAGTGGTCAAACTTTGTCGGCGAATGTAAATACATCGCAATTTGATGTATTATTATCTACCGCATTAATAAAATTATATGATAATAATAATCGCGAACATGTCGTAAGGGCAGTTCTCGATAGCGGTAGCACATCGTGGTAATGACGGAAAGACTATTTACGAAGTTAAACTTAAGACCATATGAGATAGACAGATCCATAATGGGCATCAACAACGTGATATCCCACGTAGGTAAAACTTGTCGTGTTAATATGAAGTCTTTAAATGAAAGATTCTCATTTGATTTTTATTGTTTTGTTTTACCATCAATTACAAATAATGTACCCAACCGTGAGATTGATATTACTGATCTAAAATTGCCCTCAGATATTTGTTTAGCGGATCCTACATTTTATAAGCCAGCAGCTGTTGACATGCTGCTAGGTGCTGATCTCTTCTGGGATTTGTTAGGATCGCATAAAATAGATTTAGGCAATAAAAAGCCTATGCTATTTGAGACCAAATTAGGGTGGATTATATCAGGTCCGATTTCTTGTAGTCATGTCTCTTTACTGTCAAGTGATTTAAAGTGCCATTTTATGAGTATGTCAGACGAACATAGCCGTTCTGAATCCGACAGTGAAACGAATTTAACGCGTTTTTGGCAATTAGAGGAAATACCTTCATCATCACATTACTCACTCGAAGAAAAACAATGTGAAGAACATTTTGTTAAAACCACGTCTCGTCTCGAAGACGGTCGATTCTGTGTGCGAATTCCATTAAAGGAAAATTCTAATCTGTTAGGAGATTCACTCCAACGGGCTATGCAGTGCTTGCTAGCTATGGAGCGTACATTAAAAGCTAAGCCTGACTTATGTAAAATGTATCATGACTTTATGTCTGAGTATGAGTCTTTAGGCCACATGTCTGAGTGTCCTCAACTTGAATCAAGTCAAGTTAATTATTATATACCACATCATGGAATCCGACGCGATCAGAGTACCACAACAAAGTTAAGAGTAGTGTTTAATGCTAGTTCTCCCACATCGTCGGGACTGTCATTTAATGACCTTCAAATGGTTGGGCCGACAGTTCAAGATGACTTATTAGCTATTCTCCTTCGTTTTCGCCAACATAAATACATCTTGGCTGGAGATGTGGAGAAAATGTATAGACAGATAGTTGTTCATCCATCTGACAGGTCTCTACAACAAATAGAGAGCCGGTAGTACTGATGCAAAAGGCTTGATTACATAACTTCTATAGTTTTAGCACATGATCATATTTTAATATTCATCTTCTTATTAATATTTACTCTACAAATAGCATAAGTTGTTATAAATTTCCAATTTCCTCGTAATATAGTTCCTCATTATCCAATTCCCCTGATAGGTTTCTCATTTAAGTTTCGTATTAGATTTGGTGCTGTAATCGGCCCTGTATTAACATTGATGTTGGAATAAAATATGAGTGTTGTGGAGAAATATAATACCTACTTAGTAGAAGATCAGTAATGGTGACTGGCAAAACTTAATCTTATTTAAATTTAGATAACCTAATTATAATATTAGTTTCACCAACAGCATTTGATCAACAGTATTTATTTTCTATCAGCAAGGCTTGAAGATGATTCATTTGATTTACATTGAACAATGGCGTATATTTTTTCATTACATATTACGGCAAGTATGGGCACTTTTTCAAAGTAGCAACGCTCTTAAATTACAGTGTAGCTTCTTAATAACTGCAGTTATTTCTTCACATGGTTATGTATAAACTGACATTTTAAGAGAATTACAGAAGATTTTCTACGCTGATTTTCTTCGTCCTTTTCATATGTAAGGTTACAAAAGGTAAATGAGCACCAGTCTGGGTACATACATGTGGTATCAGGCATGTAATAGGACTCTATAATCGATTCTTCACAAATGTAACACAATTACCAACACTAGTGAGGAGACAGTTTAATTAAACGACGAGTTACAAAGTTACAGGCAGAGTGTGAATTGAATCGAGTTTCCAGATTCAATTACCCCCTTTCAATACTTAGCAACATGAATCTAATGATAGGAGCCTTAAAATAGATGTAACTATTTGATTTTTATGCTTACGCCGACGAGGATAAATTATTTTTCTTATGATAATAGTTAATAAAAGGTAGTGCACGCTTCCGAATCGTCCAGCATGACCTGGAGGTACCTCTAGCACAGATGATACCACTGTAAATTGAAAAGATGAGGTAGTAGAGGTAGTTGAGGGTGAGCTTCAGGTGCTCTTTTGGAAGGTAAGATGGCAGGGGTATGCATAAAACACGAAATATTTATTGGGATATGATGATGATATTGATACGCGAATAACATATAAGATAATGTGTATTTTATAACACCAGCAAGCTTATAGAAATACATAGCTAATCGCTATATACATAGCTAATAAATTTTGTTGTACGACTGTTGAAGAATTCTTTCTAAAAAAAAAAGGCTCATTGTAGTAGTTGTTTGACACTATGATCGATATCAGCAAATTTGAAATGACTATAGTGATGTAAGTACTAGTAATAACATTTATGTTATGTTCTCTATAATTATATTTCTACAGCAGGCTTGGTGACCTAAGTAGAGTATCGATACTTAGATGAACCATAACTCATTAGCTTTATTTATATTATTTATATTTTTTTTTAAAGACGGAGATATTTTCATGACTACCGACGCCCGTAGACATCCGCATAGATTTTATATAGTATGTGTTGCCTTTGTTGTCACTTTACTTAAAAATCGTGAAAGCGAGAGTTACCTGTACGGCCGCGCTGGCCCAATTAAGCTACAAGCGTAATGTAACCTCCGACCTCGAACTAAAGAATGGACATTTCTACGTAGACGAACATAACTTTACCAAAATTTTATTACCGGTCTCATCGATGAATATAGTTGTTAGTTTAGTAAAGTGTACTAGGTTAACATGAAAAAGAAATAACGCAACACTGCCCTAGGAGTTTGTGTCACTCGACGTATCAACTACATGACATCAAATATGCAATCAAAACGTAATTGCTGGTGGTCCGCTAAGAGGAACGATCCCCATTTTGTAAATAATAACAGACGTGTTGACTCGTCGCTGTGTCATCGTGCTTCCAATTTGTGTGAACTTTATGTCCATTACATATGGCATTTAGGGGCACCCTCATTCTCTCCTCCCTTTCAGGGGGCCGCTGGATACTTTCAAACCTCGCAAATTGCAGGAGACAGCATTGCTGTCAATTTACACAGCTATAACTTTAATTTATATGACAAAGCTAGCTATGCCCCGCGGTTTCACTTGCATAAATTCTGTCATATGATTGCAGCGCCCTCTGCGGGCTTGATTTGTGAATCTAGACCATTCTCAAATCCCCTTCAACATACAAAAAATTTCGTCGAAACCGGTCCAGTGTTTTAGGAAGAGTTCAGTGACATACACGCGCACACAATAAATATTAAGATTATTAAGAGCCTGTTATTAAGAGTTATCCATTTTACTTTTCTATATTCAGCTCCACTCTTGTAAAGTCAATTTGTTAAATTACTTCACTCATTTGCATCAAATCAAATGATGCAAAGCGAGAGGAGCGAAGTGTGGCAGACACTCATGACGTCTACAATACGACTCAATTACGTTTAGTGTTAGATTACTGAGCTCCCACGTTACGGCACTCGAGTCATGTGACAATCAGTGCCGATTTCAAATCTCACTGATATAGTGTCTACCAGCTAGTCGATATCTCTAAGTGAGTAGTTATAGTTATTTCATATGAGTATAATATACTCATATGAATAAAAAGTTTATTCTGTTAAAAACTTACAAATAAATGCCAAAGTTGATTATTTTGTAATTTGTCTTATCATTTCGTCACAAGTTCAAAAATATATGAAAATCGGTTGCTTTTAATACAAAATCCTGGAACTACAGTGACGTAATTACAGGTATCCCCTTTTATTTAGGTCTATTATTATTGTAATGTACTATATAGCTTTTCTTATGAGACTTTTATAGATACTACAAACATGGATCTGTAGGTTAATGCAAACATAATCTTCGTAAATCTTTTTTAACAGTCATTATCATTCGTCGGAAACTTTGATTGCTTCTCCTGTAAAAATTGTAATAGTGTAATTACGTCATTATTTTACCAAATGAGCGATATGATGATAAAACTTATATTGGTTTCCTGACCTATCTATATATATTATATAATACTCAATGACTGAGTGACTACATATAGATCACTGATCTATATGAATAAGCCATTTTCATTAAAATGGCTCCGACTGCTCGTTTGCCCCCCTATACTATAAAAAAAAAATAGATTTTACTGTCTATCGCATATATTCGTAGAAAGTGCCAAATTAATCAATAAACTGATCGTGTGGATAAAATGTTTGATGTGGAGGCACTTAGTCAAGTCGGGGGCTTACAACGTTTTTGTCAAAGGGATTTTTAAACGTGACGCAGTCCCGACGTAATTAAATTTTGTGCGCGCGATAGGTACATGTGTAAAAAGTTAACCAGAAAATGTAATTATTCACGGAACAGCATAAATAGCCTATTTATTGTGTTTGTGTTATTTCTGTTTCCTTTTATTTGTATATAGGGGGCAAACGAGCAGTTAAAGCCATTTTCATGACTACCGACGTCCATCGGACGCCGGGAAGGTATATCTCGCTTACACGATACTGGCACAGTGACAGCTACTCTGTCGCGATTTGTGCAGTGTGTAAGTAGCTGGTGGTCCACGGAGGAGAGAGGAGGATGGAGGGTAACATCTGTATCTCTGTGTGAATGTCTATGGGCGTCGGTAAGCATTAAAATGTACGTAATTTTAAGGGTATGTAAATTTCGGTATGTTGTAAATAAAAATAACATAAAACTTCTTAATTGAAATATTAATGGTACGCACAATATAACAAGTACTTTTTAAGAGAGTTTTGCTATCCTAGAAATTGTGTTAAGTTTATTTCAGTCCCTGTTCCTTTGCTAGTCTAACAAGTTGCATGAAATATTATTACAATTATATGATAACCGAAACTAATGAATTTTATTGTCCTTCCAAGCGTAATTATTGTAAGATAAAAACTAGGGCCGTATAACTTATAGTAGTAGTATTCATAGCTAGTTTGTTACAACTGCGATGAAATTAGAAGACGTGTATCATTTTTTATTGGAATGTGTTCTAAACGTAGAAAAGACTAATATACCTACTAAAACTATATGAGTTAATTATTCGAATTGGGTGGTTTCCAAAGCGTATTGAGTAGGTACTCTAATGTCGGTGGCAGGCAGGATATTGCTTAGTTATAAGCTAAGATAAGATTTAAGTTATGGTGGTGCGTAATATTAAGATTAGGTTACGGTGGTAGTAATCACCTCATGTAACAAAGGTCCCTAATTAAGAAGAGAATAAAAAAATGCAACGAAATTAAAGATTCACAGTCTCTAAGAAGTTTGCATCTAGCAACTTTGTGGAAGACTGGATTGCGGAGTCCTGACACAATAGCCGCTGAGATTATCGAAGTGGAACGAAACTAGGATTGTGATGTCGGTTACTGAGTGTTCTCAAACTTATCCTTGGACTTATCACTCGCCCGAACACTTTAAAGCGATTAATTTCGTCCCATTTCATTTTTGTTTCTTAACTGGATTTAAATGCCCTAGATGTTGTAATTATTTAGTTTTTATTTATTAATATAAAATTATACCATAGCAACAGGGTAAAATAAATACTATAATATGATATTTAGTTTTATTTACTAAAACTTTTACTTGATACACCATCAAATTGTATTCAAAGTGGATTTTTTTTTTCAAAATTAAGATCTATCGCTATCTATGCTATTTACTTTTTTTTAATGAAAATATGAAAAAATACTCAAAAACTAATAATTAATTAATATAATATTACGATATATAGATATAAACTAATAATTAATTAATATTATGATGAATTATTCCTGTTCATTCTGTGAAATTGTCATTGAGAGAAATAAAGACATACTGTAAACGGTTCGACTAGTTCATGCGATCGCCGATGTAGAAATAAAATAATTAAAATTATTTGGTCCGTTAACGGCCTTTTAATAAAATGTTCTAATTGGCTATTAGGACTTTCAAAATTCATCTAAAAATAATCTCTGCAATAAATAATAAATTTTACTGAAATGTTCCCTCTAGCGACAGTCTGGCCTCGGTGGAAAGGCCAGACTTGTCCTTGGGGACTGTCTGGCTATCTCTGAACAGTTCCTACTACGTCGTCGGAACCGTTCAATGGGGTCCAGTTCCCATCCTACGCCCTGCCCTATAGTACCTCATAGGAGCATGCTACCAATGCGTCTGAATCGGACCAGCCAGTCGTCCCAATCCATGCCGCCGTCTGCTTTTTTAAAGAGAGTCCCTTTAAGAGAGCTTAGAGGTCTCCTTAGGTGAGCCGCGCTTAGACTGACCTGTCCGGCATGGCCTCATCGTTAAAGTCTTCTAGATGCTTTATGATGATTAAACCAAGAAGCTAACAAACGTCCTTGCTCAAGTTACTAGAATCCGTTAGGTATTTACAATATTATTATTTTACTAGCTGCGCCCCGTGGTTTCACCCGCATAAGTTTCGATCCTGTGGAAGTATCGAGATAATATTATGTACCCTAGAATATGTTGACCTGACCTGTTAGTAATATTCATGCAAAATTTGAAGTAAATTCATGCAGTACTTTTTGAGTTTAGCCCGGACATACAGAAAAATAAAATATATATTTGGCTTCGATTTCGATTGTAGATCTATCCCCAAATATTCTTTAAAAAAATATTCAATGTACAGTTTTGACTATCTTACGATTTTATTATATGTCTAGATTAATTTCTATAAGACTTGATTGAAATAAATTATTATCTATTACTAAACCATTTAATTGATATTATATTTATATTGAATTAAACACATAATTGAGTCGACGTGATTTTTGAATGAATTGGATCTAACAAGGTTTGATCAAAGCAAGGCTCATCAACGGTATTTAATGAAATGATTTTAAGTTAATTTAATTTAATTATCGAGTCTGTTGATATAATTGGACGAAGAAACCATTCATGTAAAGCAATCATTTATTTGTCTGTCAACTTTCGAGTTTTTTTTTTTTTTTT
>LUGF01026392.1:26715-37314 GCA_001625245.1 Calycopis cecrops
GACAGCACAGCTGTCACTTTACGCCGGTCTCGTGTAAGCGAGAGGTACCTCCCCGGTCGTGCCGGCCCAATTCGACTGCATGCAAGCATGCAGTGTGGCACTACCTCTTACTTAATATCTTACGTATATCATTGTCATTCATCTTGGTCCTGCTAATATTAAAAATGCGAAAATTTTATATAATTATTGTAAGTAATATATTACAGATTTAGGTAAACCTTCGTAAAACTTATACGGCGTGGCGCCGCAATGGTTTCAAAATATAAATTATAATTTAAAATACCATGATACCTACAACATTTTATCCCCTCAACTTTTAAAGCCTGATTTTTAGTATTTCTCCTCGCAACGAACTTGCTTTGATGCTATAATTAATGTGTTATTATGGAGTAAATATACCTTTATTCTTACATTACAATATGTTTTAAGCAGCCTCAAAGCAGAAACGGAAAAGTTGGGTCTGAGGGATGGGACCTTTTATCGTGACAATAATAATGTTAGTCGGGAAATGTTGTTTAAAGATTATTTTGTATCTTCTACAACAAGTACTAACCAAGCTCTGTTAATGCTGCTAATAATATGTATGTGAGCCATGTGAGTAGCTTAATCGAGCGGCATTTATAAAATATCGCTAGTACTAAAGTTCTTAAATGTCTATAAAAATTAAGTAACGTGTGCCTCTGAGCATCGCTAATCACAAAAGAACTAACAGCTGGTTTGCTTATAGAAAAACTACTTTGGTTTGCTCATGATGGGTTTCTAATCTCACTTTACAATAAAAATCCCATACATATTTTTTTTTATATAGGGGGGACAATCGAACAGTCGGAGCCTTTTTCATGGCTACCGACGCCCATAGAGATCCGCATATAGGTAAACAGATGCGTTGCCCTCCATCCTCTCACCTCCATGGGCCACCGGCTACTTACATACCGCACGAAACGCGACAGCACAGCTATAACTTTACACCGATCTCGTGTAAACGAGAGGTACCTTCCCGGTCGTGCCGGTCCAATTTAGCTACATGGATACATGCAGCGTGGCACTACCCCTTCCTAAAAATTTTATATATTTTTTTTGGTATCCGGACCTCAGGGTGAAGAGCACATTAAACGTTATTTATGCTAACACGAAGACATTTTTTTGATTAAATCAAAAAGTGTGAGCGCATCTTTGCTATATTTATATTGGATTTATGTTCACACAATGGTAAATGACTCGAAAATATTCTGACTTTATCGCAGATTCAGTAGACCGAAGAGGCCACACCGCGCATAACAGATATTTGAATAGAACAGATATATCGCAGGACTTAGAAAATATGTTCACACTAGATATTCTCAAGCTTATTGAAGAGGTGAACCATATAGTATAGCTATATGCCGGGATCAACGGGCTTAACCCGCCGTTGTGACGTGCATGACTGGGAGACCGGGTGATTCGAAAAAAGTGAATAACTTTTAGACCCGTCAACGAAGCGTGTTGCGATTTTGAGTGGCTGCTTCATTTTACATCCCTCGCCGTTAGTTCTCCCCGCGGCATCGTCGCCGGCGCAGGTCCAGGAGTTTTAGCCTCAACCCGGTCCCTGAGACCGGCGTCACCAACTACGTAAGTAAATTATTCAAAGTTGAATTTTTATACTTTTCGTAAATTTTGTAATTAAAGCAAAAGTAAGTGATACATTTACTGTTATTTTGATTATAGTACTATACAGACTTTTAGTTATTCAGCTTTTTGTACAATTTTATTGATATTTTACAAAAATATGTAAGAAATACTTATATTTTCTTTTAGAATGTCTTACGAAAATGAACAACGCCGTCTTGAAGCGCTCCTACAAGAAGCCATACGATCTGATGAAGATCCATCAAAAACATCATCGGATAGCGAAGCTGGAAGCGACGTAGAACCAAAAAATCTAGTATCAGATAATAATTTGGACATCGAAGAGGTTTTGAGTGACCGAGAATCTTCAGGTAATAATGACTTTTTTTGGTAGGTGTATTTTTGATTTTTTATTAGAAGAGTACATTTTTTTTGTTATTTCATAATAGTTTCTAATGTCATAAGACTGGTAAATGCTGATTCAATAAGTAAATATTTATGATTGTTGTTAATTTTAAATTATATAAAACATATTATGAAAAATAAATATGTTGATTTTAGTGTCCTAGTACTCTCTAGTAACAATAAACGAGCTGTGATTTTACAAATGCTTGTGTTTTATTGCCATACATATATGTTAAATCAAAACTAAACTAACTATATGTTAAATAAATAATTATTCATAGACAAAATTTTAGTTCGAAAAACCGGTCCGAGAGACCGGGGTTACCAATGATGTAAGTCAAATTGACGTCACCAATGGCGGGTTAAGCTAGATTATATTTGAGTTGTAGTGTAGCAAAAATTCTTGCCTTTACGAAAAGAAGTGTGTGCTTTAGACCACACAACTGACGTAAAACTTAAATATTGATTTTCATTACCGTAGTTACAATTACACAACATGTCATATGATTTATTTATTTATTTAATAATTTATGTACACGGAAAAATTAACATAAAAACATTTAGTTGTAGAAATTTTAAATTATGATATTTATTTTTAAATACAAAAAAATTTCACTTAAATCGAATCTGATGAATTTGAATGACAACTTCCAATAACTTCTGTGATTTTTGTAACGCTTTCGCCAGCTTTTTCCCCATGTCAATCGCGCGTATAAAAGTTTTACTTCAAAAACATTCGAGATAAAAACATGAAAAATGTGCTCCTAACCGTAATAAATCTCAATGAAACTGGAATGAAAAGTATGATAGTCTTAATTCACATTGTAATATTACATAAACTTTTACATTTATAATATAAATAGGTCGTCCCTGGATGACCGAGCTTTGCTCGATATTTTTCAGACATTATATTTAGATACGAATTGCTTATTTAAATATGGATAAGAAATGTATTGATAGTATTGGATCAGCTTGGATAAATAATTATGATAAACATCCGGTTATTTATTTTTACTTTCGTGCCAATATTTTTAAATTCTCTCTGACTCTGTTTCGTTTGAACCTTTACGGAAATGATTCAAAACTTTGCGCTGTTGCGGAACATAATATCCCTTTCATTAATTTTATAATATTTTCAAATTCTCTCTGACTATTTCGTTTGAACCTTTTACAGAATGACAAGAAACGTTTCGTTACAAAAGACGTTGCGGAACATAATATTCCTTTCATTAAGTTTCCATTGTCTTTTGATTCGCCAACACAGGAAACAGTTACGTTGTTTTCAATAGCTCCTTAGGAACACCTTTGTAAAAGGTTGTATGTGTTTATTATTATATATATACCAATCTGTTGTAAAATGGCCAAATGACCAAGGCGAGATTCGAACTCGCGGCTCCTGGCGCAACATGCTCACCTAATGCGCCCTGTACCACTACACCAGCCTGATCATACACATCTTAAATCATAATATAGTAATCACATTGACCTTTGAATTGGTTGCTTTACGCCATAAAGTTTAATATTTTTTCTTGCGTTCCCACTACTGTAATGCGCAAATACTAGCACAAAGTGGGTAACACAATCGATCTGTGAAATTTTACGGGATTCTGTCCCACGAAAAAGAATTTAAGTAAAGCTGGGGGTTATTAATGAATCATTGAACTTTTCTAGCGCACATTTTGCTGGAAGTTTCAATAAAAGTGCAGCGTAACGTTTAAATATTAGATTTTTAAATCGACATTTAAAACGAATGAATGTGTAACTCTTGTTATTGATCGTTCGGAGAAGGGTAAGAAAGTACAAGTTTTTGAATTTAAATTTTACTGAATTTCATTATGAAATTAAACATGTATTTCATTAATTAACTTCACTAGTTTGTAACTCTAAAATACTGTAATTTACGATTATTATAATACATTGTTTTATTATAAATTTTATGATCTGATCTCAGAAGGAACTATCGTCAGTACTTTTTATCATCTAAGAAAACAACAATTGTATTATTTTCATTATTTTACGATTCTATAACTAGTTTCACTTCCAGCTGGTCCAAACGTACCTACTCTATACTTATTTAGTATTATATTTAAGTGTCAAGTTTAAATGTATCTGTAGTGGTTACGAGATGTAACCGAATATTAGATCGTAGAATATTAGTACGTAATAAAATAAATCAATAACAATAAAAATACAAAAAGTGTTTTATAACCTCAACAACGAGCAAATTATCAGTTCATCTTTTACCACATGCAAAGATAAAAAATTACACGATATAAAATTAAAAAAGTATGAAGGGTATATTTTATTACATAAAAGTAGGCTTGATAATGAGAGGTATTGGGTCACGGGCCGCGCACTTATCTCTTGTTACCTCAATGGAAATCCTACAATTTATTAAAAAACCAACGCTTCTCTTTCATATTCCCTTAACACGACAACCTCATTAAATATGATGTAGAATGAAATATTTTCGTTGAGAAAAAAATTGGATTATTTTTTATGTTGATTGACGCTTGCAATAATTTATGAAAGCTGTTATCGTCGCCGCATTATAGCCCAATCGGGCTGAAATATCTGCGTGGGTGTGTGTCTTGCATAAAATATAGTCATTTTAATTCGGCCAAACACAACATGCCAAAAAAAGTAAACAGAAAAAAAAAGTTTGATTAAAGTGAAGTTTATGTGGCAACGTAAACTTTGTTCTCCACGCCGTCTTATAATGTCATTGAAAAGTAAATACGCCAACTTTTGGGATGACGAATCTACCTTATTTTTTTATTTTTTTTTTCAACGCGAGGAAAGCATTTACGCCGCATCGGTACAACCTGGGTGGGCTACGGACCAGTGTGAGGATTCTGAACTCCCTAGTGGAAGAACTCTACCCCACTAAAACTTCATGGAAGCCCTCGGCCGCCTGAGAAGGGTGAGATGACCGAGGATCTATTCACAACAGGGTCACCTCGGCGACAGGCTGGGTCCATATTATGGGACCCAGACTAGCCTACAGCCTCAAGGGAGTCTTCCGGCTCGATCTTTTGAGAACCCCCGCCAACGTTAGAACCTTGCAATGGAACGGGCGCCCAATCCGTCCCTGGTCCGAATTAGGAATCTCGTAGGAGACGCTCATATCGTCTCCTATGCACCACTTTCCAACGAATCTACCTTTTTTTTATTTTTTTTTTTATGATATAGGGGGGCAAACGAGCAGTCGGAGCCATTTTCGTGACTACCGACGCCCATAGACATCCGCATAGACTATAGAGGCTATACAGATGCGCTGCCCTCC
Organism: Calycopis cecrops; assembly: GCA_001625245.1. Classification (NCBI taxonomy): domain Eukaryota; kingdom Metazoa; phylum Arthropoda; class Insecta; order Lepidoptera; family Lycaenidae; genus Calycopis; species Calycopis cecrops. Next base: position 32,012 of record LUGF01026392.1, read on the forward strand.
TTTCTACTCCCACCTCCATGGGCCACCGGCTACTTACACACCGCACGAAACGCGACAGCACAGCTGTCACTTCACGCCGGTCTCGTGTAAGCGAGAGGTACCTCCCCGGTCGTGCCGGCCCAATTCGGCTGCATGCAAGCATGCAGTGTGGCACTACCTCTTACAAAACCTAAATATACTAGATACGTACATTAAATAAAATTTTCATCATATGGTTTCGAGGGTGATTATTAAAGTTGCAAGCGTGGTGTATCGTTTTATTACATTGTAAAGCAAGCATGGCAATTGTTTTGACCGCATTCGTTGGCAGGGATGTCGCTGGAATATTTACTAACTTAAACAGTGCTTAGCGTAATATTGAGGATGTAAGTATAAATGAAATTTAGTTTTCCATACCAAGTTTTATCACAGAATTCTGCGTACAAATCGATGAAATATTGGTCATATTATTTTATACACTGCGCTTCCCCGGATATAAATCATGGATAGATGGGATTGTCCTGACAGTATTTCACGTCTCAACCATGGTAGGGCCTATGTAAAATATACGTAAGTATGCGTACTTAGTCTAAGTAAGGCTGCGATATATTATATAATATCTTTTTCGGTACGAAGAGGATTGAAATGATTCGATCAGATTAACAAATAGGAGCGCTTTTTTATTTTAAATAAAAATTGAAATATTGAAACGTACTACTAAAATTTTTGTTTTTTCATTGATTTGAACTCTTAATTTTCGAGCTAAATAATATGTCGTCGCCGTATTGTAAAAATTTCTAAATCGTGGGTGTGCGAAGATAATAAAATAAATATAAGTCTTTATGTTGAACATAAGACGGAATGTAACATAACATAATAAAAAAAATATACCGTTAGTTTTATCATTATATCTTTTCATTGTTACTATCTAAATGAGCTATGACATCAAGAAATATATTATCAACGTGTCCCAAGTTGTTCATAAATATGTTCACAACTTAAAAAAACCACAACACGGAAAATAAATTTAGTTATATATCACTCGAGTTGTACGATGTTAGATATCTGACGTTAGGTATAATATCATCCAAATTCGTATGGCTTTAAAAACATACGAGGGTCAAACTGAAAGTTCTTAGAAAATCAAAAACTGAGCAAAATAACAAGTTATAAGTTTTATTATATCTTTTCAAAATAGTGTCCATTCACATCAATACATCGCTGCATTCGATAGAACCACTGAGAAAAGCACTTTGCCCACTCGTCTTTAGAGGTCCCTTCGACCGCCTTCGGAAACGCAGTCACTGCTTCCTCGACGTCTGTAAAACGCATTCCTTTAAGTTTTTCTTTTATTTTCGGGAATAAATAAAAAAAGCAAGGTGCGAGGTCGGGGCTATAAGGCGGGTGACCCAGTAATTCCACGTCTGATGTAGCCAAATAGTCGATAGTTTGTCTTGCGGTGTGCGACGTGGCGTTGTCGTGATGTAGAAGGCAAGTAATCCTACTGCGAGGTCGTTTCTCCCGAACTTTTTCCAAGACAAGTGGCAAACAATTGTTAGTGTACCACTCTGCAGTAACTGTTTTTTGATCCTCTAAAACAATTGTTGCGTAATGACCTGTTTTTGCGAAGAACGAGGCCACCATCTTTTTTCCCACTCTTCGACCTGTCTTCACTTTAGTTGGCAACTCTTCGGAAGGAAACACCCACTGAGCAGACTGTCTTTTGGTTTCCGGATCTTTCGTCACCTGTAAGTACGTCGAATACAGCGTTTGAGCACCAATCAACACGGCGGAGTTTTTGGGCTCCGGTCAAATTATGAGGTATCCACCGGGCACAAAGCTTCCGGACGGCTTAATGTTCATGGAGGATTTTGTGGACTTGACTCATGCCGATCCCTAAGCTTGTCCGAATCTGCTGATATGTCACTCTCTTATCAGTTTCAATCATACACCGCACAACACTGATGTTATGTTCACCGTCACCATAGAAGGCGGTCCTACACACAGATCATCGGTGAGATTAGTGCGACCACGTTTAAACTCATTAAACGATTTAAAACAGTGGCACGAGATGGGGCTTCAAAGTGAAAGGCCAATCGAAGTCTATCATTACTTTCTTGTTGACTTAAATGACATCGAAAGTAGTAAAAAATCCTTGCACGAAAATTTCCTCGCTTTAAATTCATGTTGACATGACACAGTCAATTTTCAATTTGCCGCCATAACGTAAAACAAATGACAAAAGAATAAAATCCATATTCAACAATATAAAAAAGAGTTCCATTTGTTTGCAAGTGGCCAGTTCTAAAAACTTTAAGAGTGGCCCTCGTACTTCGTACAAAATTATGTATGAATACAACAATCAATTTTGATCTTGTTTCTTTCCATAATTTAATTTACTTATTTATTAAGTTATTAGTAATTATTACTAAACAAATTGTGTACCTTTATGATAACATATTATTTAACTGGAAAATTAAGATTTCAAATCAATGGTAAATAAGGCTAAAAATTATCAAAAGTAGAAACATAAACACATTCTCTACCAAAACTAGTAGTTCCGTTTGACCACTTTACTAGAGAATAGGTAGGTTTTATTTTCTTATAATCCGATTATTTGTTTCATCTGATACGAAACGTTATAAATGAACGTGCATTTTTCATACTATTTGATACAGTTTGCGCTACAACAGCTTGTGTCCACGTCACAATAAACTGAAACACATCGCTTCATATCTAGAGACGGTTACACTTTAATACCTATGACGTTCAAGGCCGTTACAAGTTACGTCTTAGGGCGCTTGTCCACCGCCGCCGTCACCGTCACGTCACCGAGAACGAGATGACGGCGCCGAAGTAGCGGTACATACATTTACATTACATTACTTAGCCGCGTGTCCACCGCATACCGTCACCCGAGCGCCGTCATCCCGGCCCGCCGAAATTGCGAGTAGATCGGCGTGACCGCTAGATCGTCGCCCGAGATTTTGACGGGCCGATGTGCCGGCAAAACAAAACATATATGAACTTGTCCACACACTGCCGTCGCCGTCGCCGTCGCACCGTACACGAGCTCAGTTATTATTTTGTTTGTAATCAATTATCATTAATTAGTATAACATTGTAATAAAAATGGCAAAAAATTTTAAATACGGTATTTATTCATTATTACAAATTATAGAAAGTAAAGAATGTTTGTGGGATAAAACCAAGGAAGTGTCCAAAGATAAAGTTTTGTTTTGTGTAAAGTGATGGCTAGATTAATGGTTAAAGATTTTTAACCATTAATCTAGCCATCACTTTATTTCTTCGTAAACGTGACTACCACGCATGACAGCTGGAATAAACTAAACCAGCGAAATCGGTCGCGGTCTCGCGGTGGACAAACGATCGCCGTTACGTCATATTGAATTCGGCCCGAAATAATCTCGTTCTCGGTGACGGTCCGGTGACGGCGGCGGTGGACAAGCGCCCTTATACGATATAAACTTAAATTGTAAAGAAACAAGTGGACTATGCAGCTGTTAATATTTTATTTTAGTAAGACGATTTTTTATGCCGTGTAGATGACGCGAACCGAAAATTGACTCTCACATAATTCTGGCGCATAGTGGAAAAATGAAGCGCATATTGTGAGGCTTTAGGGAGACTAGACTCACTTTTAGAGCGGCTCTATTCACTAGTATATGACACGGCTTGTCAATTCTGCGAAGGTAAGAAGTCTTCGCGTGGCTTTATAAACTATGCGGTTAAATTACGAATAAGGTGCTCAGAGCCATTCTTTGACATCATATCGTAGCTACTTTAAAACACCAACAATTCACAATGAATTAATTCCGTCTTTACCGTCACTGTGAATGCAGGACAAATCCTCGGATCCTCGCAGACTAAAAAATATGTGTCACTTATTATCAGAACGACACTAAAAAACACATAAAATATTTCAAGATTAGATTAAAACTAAAAGAGAGCTTCCAATTCTGTTCTACAACTAAATTCCCAGAACATAATTTCCGAAGCAGTTAGTTAATTTCAATAGTAGTAGTAAGAAATATAAAATTTATTGAAAAACTAAACTAATGTCAATATCCCAAAAATTTGACCAAATATAATGGAGATTGTATTACTTAAAAACACCAACAATAATTTGAATTTTGTAAGAGGTAGTGCCACACTGCAATCGGTCCAATCGGTCCAATTCGGCTGCATGCAAGCAGCATGCAGCCGAATTGGACCGGCACGACCGGGGAGGTACCTCTCGCTTACACGAGACCGGCGTGAAGTGACAGCTGTGCTGTCGCGTTTCGTGCGGTGTGTAAGTAGCCGGTGGCCCATGGAGGTGGGAGGAGAAAGGAGGGCAGCGCATCTGTATAGCCTCTATAGTCTATGCGGATGTCTATGGGTGTCGGTAGTCACGAAAATGGCTCCGACTGCTCGTTTGCCCCCCTATATCATTAAAAAAAGAATTGAATAATTTGAATTACTTGTATTGCGTAATGTCGAAAATCAAGCAGATCTGATAAAAGTTGATTCATTATTGATTCAAAGGGTCCACCGGCAATTTCCATATTCCTATGGCATACAAATACATTGCTTACCTTTTACTTTCTTATTTATATTTTATGTTCATTCTAAACGCGTAGGCAATAAAATTGGAAAACATGGATATTACTATTGCAAAATTTAACGTTTATTTTAGTTATAGTAATATCAAAAGTTTGTTATATTTTATGTTATAGCATTGAATAGCGAACTTTCTACGAAAATTGAAAATTTTCAAATCAGAAACGAGCATAGAATAAGCAAATATTCTTTTGCGTGTGAAAGTACGTAACCATAAATAACGGCTAAACTATTTACATTTCCCTTATTCATTCCTCGTCTAACGAGCCATTTGGATTTTACAAGTAGTAGGTATATAATACAAGGTCATTTATCATTTATGACTGGCCAAATTTTCAGATTCGGTTCAGAATTGATAATACATTGAATTTATGAAATAAATAATATATTTGTTCTAACTTAAAAAACATAACGCGGCGCGACCTTGAAAAAGTAGATTTCAAATGTCTGAATACCATTTAGGTAAGTCTATTTAATTATAACTTTCAGAAATAAATAATCTAATAAAACCGTTTTACGCTCGCCAAAGTATGAAGAAAAATTTCAATTTTTATTAAAATTAATTATTGACCATCAACGGCAGCGCCAACGTCGAGTCAATTTTATCGTTTCGAGGTGTAAGATCCTCACATAACTATGAAAAACTTAAAAAACCTCCTGTAACTAAACCATTGTGTAGATTGATCTGATTTTTATTTTGT
>LUGF01026392.1:40769-64052 GCA_001625245.1 Calycopis cecrops
GAATGCCCTAGAAGAACTACCTGACCACGGCATAGATCAAAATGTTTGGCATCTTCGCGGAAGAATCCAGTCTCGGCATGTTCGAGCAGCTAAGCATGTAGCTTAAGTATGTCCTATACTTAAGCTACATTTTAGTAGGCAATAATGATATACATAACATTGTACAACATTACTGTACATACCTAACTGGAAGACGTACAATAGGTACATGCGCTCATGTGTTATCTATCGTATGGTACATTGGCTACGCCAGGCACGTTGGCTTCGAAGCTCCATCATGTTTCTTGATGACATAATTATAGATGACCAATAAAATCTATTAAAAAAGACAAGTTGTGTTTTTGTTATGTTCCTTATTTTACACCTTAATAATACCAATAATAATAATATTACTTACCTATTAAATATATATATATATATATAAAGATGTGTCTTCTTGATATACCTACATAGGTACAAGATAACACAAGTGCATAAACGCTTAATAAGAGTAAAACCAGTACAAAAATCCTAGATTTAAAGTGAGTATTACTCTGATCCGACAGCTTATCAAGACAAGCCCCATAGTAACCATTGTTCTACCCGAATAGGCCTATTAATTGATATATCACTCATCACTATTGGAGGTGGTACCAGGTTCCATACATTTTTGCCCATCGTCCTTTAACCGTTTTCCCATGGGAATTAAGTATTTTCCCGCGGTAAAAAATAGCTTTTGTTAATCTGAGATTATGTAGCATTCAAATGGTGAAACAGTTTTTGAAATCGGCCCAGTAGTTTTTCATCATTTCTCATTATAATATTAGTATAGATTACGTAACATAACGTATCTATTTTCTTCTTGATGACAGCGTCAAAATAATTATTTAGAAATTTAAGTGCGGAGGCGTGTAAAACTCCAAACAAATACGTTTCAGAACTTAAAGCGACGACAGTTTACTTTCTCATACCTATGAACCTTTAACGGAAAAAGAATCATTATAATTCCATTTCGGCGAAAAAAATAAACAAAATAAAGAAGGCAATCAAAAGTTACGTAAACAACTTTTCGGCGCTTACGTGAAGAGGGTCGGCTTTTTTTCGAATCGTATTTTTAGGCAAAATCCTGTTCGGAGAAAGTTGGCAGTTCACGTTGAAATGTTTACCATTCCTCCGTATATTCAAACGAATTACAAATCTCTACTCTATTACGATGTTGCCCCATTTTTACTTTTTTTTTCTGGTTTCGCAGGGAAAATGTGAGAGCCTTCGACCGCCGTATTGGGATATCCCGGATCTGCTAGCAACAGGACAGGCTGACAACAACCCCCGCCGACAAACAAGACCCCAGAGATTGGCTGGTCCTTGACCTTCATGCTCAGCACTCTAACGAAGATTGAAGCCTTAAGAGTTCGTTGTAACTAATTACAAAGCAGAAACGGAAGAGTTGGGTCTCTCGAATGGCAAAATGGCCATCGTTCTTTGTTATATCTTTCTTATCTTATATGTTTATTCTTATCTTCCAAAATAATGTCGTCCTAGCCGATTTCGGCTACGACGGCCGTCTATATAGACGCTCCATCTGCGCAGGACATAGGTGCGCAGGACATAGGTGCGCACAAACACAAGCGCTCTCTATTCCCATGGAGCGACAACCCGACACAACCAGAGAGAAATCAAGGGCAGGACCGACGGTTTATCGTGCTCCCCGAGGCACGGGGGTGTAACACCGCCAACTTCTTAACACCGGACTGTTATTAGAAATTGAAAATATGCCAACAACGATTTTTGGTCCGACCAGGGATTCGAACCCAGGATCTCACGTCTGTGGTTGAACACATTTACCACTAGAGCACAAGGCCGTCTAATATTCCACTACAAATACTAACCAAGCCATTTATGGCTCACATGATACGACCAGCATTGATATAATGTACCTACCGCTAGTACTAAAGTTCCTTAATGTTTATAAAAATTAAGTTGCGCATATCAATAAACTCTATATATTTTTATGCGAGTAGACTCCTCCCGCGCTCACGCCCTTTCCTCTCACCCGCCAACCCCATCCCGCGCTTCCGCTCTTTCCCTCATTCTCTAATCACTTGTACTAAACACAACAGATAAACAGTATTGGACTCAACTTACACTAATCACTGCCACTTATCTATTCACTATTCACTAATCTTAACTTGCAGTTTTCACTAAACACCTGCACTCGCAGTTATCAAAATGTGAAAGGGCCTTAACTCTCACTAAACTCGCACCTTTCGAATTTAGAAATTGTCTAACTTCGACGCAGTCGTTCAATTCCACAACTTTGTACACTTGAGCTCAAATTTACATTATTAACTTTTTGTCCTGTACAATTACGAGTGTCTAAGTGACTGAGTCGCTTAAATAAACTGGCCTGGAGGCCCTTTTTTAACAAAATCTTTATTTTTACGTTTAATTAGACGGCTGTCATTTGGGCTTTTGGTCATGACTGGAAATTATTCTCTTAAAAAAACAAACAGTTCAAGTATTTTTGCGATATTTAAGCAATCCCGTATACGCTTAAGTTTAACAAAAGAGTTTTATTAAAGTTTTCCTTGACTATGTATATTCTGTAGATGTTTAAAAGTGTCGATAGTCACATTTTATGTGATTAAAGACATGTTGTGTGCACATCTAAGGGTTCTCTTAATTTTTTATATTATCCGTGTCGAAAAGTATTACAACGAACAAGAAATATAGTGATAGATTGCGTGCTGAAGAAGGTTAGTAAATATTGGCGGGACACAAGTCCACAGATACTGATTCATATTTCTTAGACCACGACAGGAAAATGAAGAATCTTCTCGCTTTTGTGATTTATTACAGTATCAACGAGTTGTTGGAGCTTTGGAACTTGCTTTTATAGTGCATCGAATATTCTCAATAATATTATCCATTGTGTTTCTTTAATGTATAGTTATACTATACATATATTGAATATGATCAGCGCTATAAACTAGATTTATCCTTCTCAAACAGCGATAAAAAAGATGTGCTAGAATAGTGACAGCGCATTTATTTGTTGTAATGTAGTAATGTTTGCGAGTTTTTGAAGTTCTCGATTCGATTCACGGGTGAGGTCCAGGAAAATTTTCTCTTCTGTACTACAAAAGCACCTTTAACCGTCGGGACTGCTCCTGTTTTATACCCAGTTATGACGATATATCATGGATGGAAGTAGCATTATGACTGTCTTACAGCAAAAGAAGCAGAATGCCATGGCCCCCAGGCCCTATCACTTTTCAGAATTGCTGTAAAAACGCTAGATAGTGACAGTTTCTTCCTCCCCAATGCCAGTGGTAGAGACTCGAGTGTGTGCTGACATGCGAAGGTAATAAAATAAATAGAAATTTGTATAGTATGAATATTATACAAATTTCTATTTGTTTTATTATATACGGTAATATGATATACAGTAATATAGGACGAACTTTAACGTAATATTTATTAAAATAAATATACCAATAGTTTCATTGTTATATATTTTCAATGTTAAGAGAGTCTAGGCTAGCTATGACGTCTAGTAATATATTATCAAAGTGTCCCGAGTTGATTATAAAAATACTACAACACGGAAAATAGGTTTAATTATTGTTATATCACTCGACGCATACGATGTTAGATATCTCAAATGATTTATCATGCGGGATATCTAACATAGTATGGCTTTAAAATAACAAACCTCAAACAATAATATGTCTGAACACGATCATTAATTTTTATCTTGTTTCTTTCGGTTTTAAATTTGAATTAATAAATATCTTATTAGTTTTAATTATTATTATTCCTGATATAAATTATGATAAATGTAGCTTCTGCCTGTAGCTTTGCCCGCGTGGATTCTGGACTTCAAAAATGGAGTGATTAGACATATAAACTTCCTCTTGAATCACTCTATCTATTTAAAAAAACCCATCAAAATCTGTTTTTTTGTTTTTTTTTATGATATAGGAGGCCAAACGAGCAGCCGGAGCCATTTTCATGACTACCGACGCCCACAAACATCCGCATAGAGGCTATACAGATGCGCTGCCCTCCTTTCTTCTCCCACCTCCATGGACCACCGGCTACTTACACACCGCACGAAACGCGACAGCACAGCTGTCACTTTACGCCAGTCTCGTGTAAGCGAGAGGTACCTCCCCGGTCGTGCCGGTCCGATTCGATTGCATGCAAGCATGCAGTACCTCTTACCAAATCTCTTGCGTAATTTTAAAGATCCACGCATACAGACTTATAGACGGCGGAAAGCGACTTTGTTTTATACTAAGTAGTGAAGAAAGACAAAGAGATATGATACATGGTTGGCTCACAAGGCGTGTACCGACTACTTATGTAATTATAGGTAGGTCTTGGACGTTTGTTTGAGTAATTTTTTCGTGTAATTATCTAGAATTTATATATTGGTACATATTGGAGCAATAACTTTATAATTCCGTCTCGCGCTTTGCCTCAACAGATTCACAGAGCAGCGTGCAGCAGCTGAATAAGATATAACGACCGGTTTTGATATTTATGATTAACGAGCCCATTCATGGAAAAGTTTCGAAATAGAGGTATAAAACGGAAACTACTTAGGCATTTTCCGTTTCGTGTGTACAAGAGGTTGGCGTCTTGATCAAATATTATTGTTAATGGTTTGATTACTTCCTCTGCAATTTTGTCATTTCTACTATCCCATAGCAGTAAATAGAGACAGAGTTCTAGAGATTTTTGGAGAGGCGTAGTAATGTTCTGAAGGTACCATATATAATGATGAAAATTTGTCTAAGAAAAAGTTCTTACTTTCAGTAAAAATTCTAAGATTTTATTAAACACGCATACCGCGTTTTTATTCTTAATTTATTCAAAGTTTTGATCAAACAGTCTTGAGATTGTAAAAAGCAATCTTGAGATAAGTTCAAAAATTTAAAGTTTCAGGACATACAAGTTAGTTATCAGGCATGATTGAGAAAAATATTTTCAAATATACATATATGAATATGGTACAACACTGAGTTAAACTTTAATGTCATTTATAATTTCTGTTTCTTATAAAAATTGATTATCCTAAAGTAGCATCCGCCCGCAGGTTCACCGCGTGGATTTCGGACTTCAAAAATAGAGAGGTTTATATGTATAATACATATAAACCTCTCTCTTGAATCATTCTATCCATAAAAAAAACCTTATCAAAATCTGTTGTGATTTTAAAGATCTAAGCATACAGACACACAGCCGGCGCAAAGCGACTTTGTTTTATACTATGTAGCGATAATTTTTTTAAAGATAGTCAGCCTAAAATTATACTTTCAACGCATATTAAAAGAATTTGGTATATGTATCTATCTGAGGGTGGACCACATGATGATAAGAGCAGTTACAATGTTATGCTAACTCGAATACAGTTGTTTATACAAAGAGAGAGCGAGCGCTTCTTTGCGACATCTAGATTGGATTTGGGGTTTACACAATGGTAACCGATTCAGGAATGGCTCCGACTTTATAGCAGATTCAATAGATCGTAGAGACCACACGGTGCATAACAATTTCAACAGAACAAGAATATCGGACGATTTAGAAAATGTGTTCACACTGCATATTCTGAACCTTGTTGAGTAGTATATATGTTAGAGATTATCAATCTGTTAGAAAGCTTCTAACGGGCTTAACTTGAATAATATTTGAGTATCGTATAGTAAAATATTCTTCAAACATATTTACGAAACATGTTCGAGAAGAAAATATGAAATACTAGCTGTGTCGCATAGTCACTACCGTGATAAATCTCTCTCAAAGGAATTATTTATTCTTCTTCATAAAAAGTATGATTTTTCATTCAGATTATAATATATTTATTATACAGGGTAAGTATTTATTCAGTGCACAAATTTTTAGTGCGTGTTATATATCGATAACTAATTACATTTCCGCAAAATAAAAGTAATATTTTTTTTTTTAATTATATTATCAAGAATATCCCACATTTGCAAAATGTATTGTCAAAGGCACCGCCCGCGCAGCTCGCCGCCCGCGCCCGCTCGCCGACCGAGCGGCCCGACACGACACCATGTAGGTATTTAAGTGAGAGATAGTAGGGTGTCCATACACTTCGTTATTTTTTGGAAACATTAAACTGGCCCTAGGATATAGAGTTTTTATTGGAGATCGAAAATAAAAGTGTAGTTAATGTTGCTTTATGTATGTAGACAACATATCGTAATTTGTGCACTGAATAAATACTTACCCTGTATACATATGTCTGTTGCATTAATTTCCATTATGTTTAGGTGCGCTACTCACCTACTTACTCCTACACCACAAGACCACCGTAATAATTCAAAAATACGTCATTACTGAAATATAAATTAAGTCTTTAACACAGTACAAGCAATCGCATAAAAACTGCTTCAAAGTCATATTCTGTTTGCTATAACCGAAGCTTCACTTACTGATTGGTATTTTCTTTCAAAATTTATTGACACGACATAGCTCATTCTGTTTTAAAAAATAAAACCCGTCAATACTCGGTATGATTCAAAGCTTTGACCGAATTTCGTCATCCCAAATATTTCCAGGAAACTTTCATACACCGTTTTCACGACTAGTTTTACAATGAAATAAATACACATACACAGATTTTGTATAGTCTACGTGAGCGTGGACAATATATCATACAGCAGCAAAGATCGCCCTAGAGTATATGACATACTCAATAAGAAATGGTAGGTATCCCAGTAATTCAATTTTTTATTGTAGTATTTTACTTAACCTTTATTAAATATTTGTAAAAATTATTTTATTTAACGTGCAAAAATACTAGAAGGATGCCAGGTATTTTTGCAGGTTAAATTAAATAATTTTTAGTTCAGGAATATATATCTAAATGTTGTATAGATGAAAAGCTCCACTCTTTTTAATATAATTATGTAGGCGTATGGGACGAATAAGATAAAACATATTTTAGATATCTCACAGTTTAAAGGTATTCAAAAGATGTATTTATATTTTTACTGAGTTTAAACTTAAAAGTTAAACGAATTAGGTATTTAATATTCTTACAAATATTATAAATTGAAAAAATTGTATGTATTTTTGCTATTTTTTCACACAAAAACTAATCTTTAAACTAGTTACGGATTAGAATAAAATTTGTTACGAATATGGATTTTTTTTAATCTTTATTTAAGTTTGGGGTTTTTATCCATCAAGGATATGACAAACCCATCGTACTTTACTACATGTACCTACATATTGTGACCATTTAATATTTACATTATGTATATTATTATCTAGAAACAATAATTACTTTTGAACGGATATACCCAAACTACATAATTTTTTGCATACATCAGCTGCTGCCAGCTGTTGATTTTGACGGTATAATTACAGTCGGTATACATCAGCAGTATGTATGTATGAAATTTATTTTTACATCAGCAGTATGTATGTATGAAATTTATTTTTGGCAGTGAAAAAAATAAATTAATATTTTAATCGATAGTCAATTAATGTGACCACCATTATTTAGAATATCCGGCATTTATAGACTAATGCTTCTGAATATATGCACAAGTGTTCAGTGGAGATAGCGCAGCTCTCGTTAATACTTCGGTAATTCGGCACCGAGCTTTAGTTCTCCAAGGCCTGGCTCTAATGCAGATATCTGAAAACCAAACTGCCAGTATAAGTAATAAAGCGCCAACAAAACGCCGAGCAAAACGGGGTGGAAACGATTTAGCGGTTTAAGCGTTTTCAACTGACTCACAAAATGGTGCATTTCGATTCACCTGCGCGCTTATGAATGGTGTTCTTTGAAAATGGCAGTCATTGTGTATTCAAAAATGCTATGCTATTCAGTTTTAACCTTTGAAATATATCTGGCGTATTTAAAAGTGTTTGTATTTGTACCATTTTGTTGTAACCAGTAGTAATATTTTATTTATAACAGTGGCTTCCATTTGATGACCATATTTGTCATACAGACGTGATGCCCAGATTATCTCATCGCCTCCAATAGAACACAGAAAACTCACAAACCGCACAAAACGCGATATGCCATTGCATGAGGCGGCTCTCAATTCAACATGTGCTCAGTCTGCTTTTTTATGGTATAGGTAAACAAGCAGTCAGAGCCATTTTCATGACTACTAACGCCTATAGACAGCCGTATAGATGCTAAATAGATGCTGCTCTGTAGCTGCCCTCCTTTCTCCTTCTCCGTCCGTGGTACGGCTAATTACACACCGCACGAAACGCGTCAGAACCGTCATCTTACGAACTGCCTGACAGCTTTACAGCGTAAAAATAGTGTTATATTACTCGACACTCGAATTTATTCATTTTCAAAAATAAACATTTGGCTTCGTACGATATTACTTTAAAAGAAATAATAAAAAAAGGTTATGCCAAGGAGGTTTCAAACTATCCTAGCATAATGAATCTTGCGAGATTGTAATGTATCGATAACCATCTTGTATGGGTCACAATTTCGTCGTTAAATTATAATTAATCAAACTCAAACCTTTTGATGACAATATGCCTCTCGTTTAATTGCCAATTATCTAAAGGTCGTTGAAAACCGATTAGTCAAGGGCTGTGTCGGTTTTAAATGAAATAAATGCGCTCGAAGATTTCTGTTAGTCGAGCTGAGGGTCTCAATGTCAGGTCCGTCAGCTAACTCTTACTCTCGATCTCAATGCTAAATATTATGATGAATGTAGAAATCTTTAATTATGGCAGCACAGATTTTTGTTGCGTTCAGTTATATAATACAATTTTATAATTTCGCAGATTCACTTTGACAGTTTTTTGTATAGGAAAAATACCAAACAAAAATAAGGAATTTATCGAAAGATTACATTTTCATGAGACAAGTAAGTTGATAAAATTATCGAATATTAATTTTTCATTTTTGTTGATTAAAGCATGCCAATGTTTTGTGAAAGGTCTCTCTCTCCTTAAGTCGCTCCTGTCTAGATTATCTGTCTCATCGATGCTTATCACATCATTATAGTTGTTTGTTTCGCAATATGTAGTAGGTCACCATGAAAAAATAATAATATTTCCCCAGCGATTCGTGCCAGTCTACATATCAAATACATGATATAAATAATGCTACACACAAACAAAACAAATGTCTACACACAAACAAACTATGTCATGTATCCTTATCACCATTATATCCTCCTCTTTTTTAAAGTCATATTACAGTAGAGGAAACAAAAATTTATATACACATACAATACATACTTATACTACATATAAATTAGATGTACATCGAAGTCATCAGTAAAATATTGTGCCACATTCCTCGCTATACATTTACCGATAAAATAATATGGTTGTAACATGTAACATACTTTGTTTAACACCACATTCGAGATCGTTCTGAAAACATTTTCCGATATGTTGCATAAATATTACTCGTCAATAAACGCGCTAATGGCGATTCCAATTGCCGTATAAATGTTATGACACTGACATTAAATGAATGGGTGCCCATAAATGAACCCTTTGGGTCTATATCCCTTAGCATTTAGAAATACGTGAACGTTTTGTGTGTTCAATGAATGGGCAACCACTTTTTTTCGTTTTTTATAATCTAAACTAATTCCCAGCAATGCTGTTACGTTTTGTGCGGTTTAGTTCTTTCCGGTGCCCACTGATAAAGTCATAATGTCGTGCCGTCGCAATAGGATAACGGGGGAAAGAGGAAGAGCAAAAGATCGCTGCGTCCGAAATTTGGCACCATCATGTTCGCGTGTATAAGACCACGATCAAAGACTACACCACCAGTCATCAGTCACCATTTAACTTTATAACTCGACCCAGATCATAAGCGATCTTTAAATCTCTCTTTTATAGGTACTATAAGAATTCGTCCCGCGCCGTAATAAAATAAAGCAAGCTGATATGCCATGAAAGGATCTTGAAGATGCAAAATTGTAAAATTTGGAAAACACGACGCACAGGTCTGTTCAGTACCTAACGCATATCTCCGCTCTCAATTATGAAAAAATTTTAATATAAATGTAATAATGTCCTCTAGCTACTTTAATCTGTTTAGTTTTTTTTTTAATTGTACCGTCATAATTTAAAATGTATAGGACATTTTAAATTATGACGGTACATAGAACATCACACTGACGACAAAATATATTAAAGCTTACTACTAGCGTCTGTTTTTCAACACTTTAAGGGACCAGACCTGTAGCAACTTCCGTTCCGTTCAACCGATTGTGATAAAAATTAGTATGACCATGTAAAATACAAAATGGTATATATATATATATATATATACACACAGAAGAAACGAATATGACATGTTCATAGCTGTAACTAGCCACCAAGTGGCGCTGCAGAGTGGCAACTTCTGCCCTGTTCAACCGATTGTCACGAAAATCAGTATGGTGAGGTATTTTTAATGGTAAGAAATTGTTGACGTAGCAACGTGCGCGGGGTACAGCAGCTAGTCAGTTTATAAAAACTTTGAAATTTCGGGCTTTTACGACTTTCCATGTCTCGCATCAATATAAGAGCAAGCTTTCAGTATTAAGGTACAAGTTGGTAGCATCCGCTGCTGCCTCATGTCGTCCGCTACCAACTTGTACCTATAGTAAACAAAATAAATAAAATTATTTGCAATTGCAAGACTCTCAAACAAACTATTGTGGTTCATAAACATAATTGTGTTAGTAAACAATTAATTCTAGATTTTTCCTTTCATATAATACAACCAAGATTTTGTATAACAAAATAAAGTCGCAAGTATCATACGTGTCTGACACAATCCCCTGCCGAGGGAATACGTTGGCTTTATTTGACAACTGTACTTTTAATGGCGGTTTCCATGCTTCTGAGTTTACTGGGAATATTTTTCATTGTTTCGTACTCGTTGACAGGTCGCAATGAATTTTGGCGATAAGCAAAAATAACATATGATTTGACAAAGACATAATTAATATACAATTTAATTTTGAAAAATACATTTTTCACCGTGGTATCTTTATACTATATTTTCACACAGATTCTCATACTATTCGGGGTCAACATATCAAGTATTGACAATATATCAAGTACTGAATGCGCATGTAGTACGTATAACAATAATAAGAGAGTAAGAGGTAGTGCCACGCTGCATGCTTGCATGCAGCCGAATTGGGCCGGCACGACCGGGGAGGTACCTCTCGCTTACACGAGACCGGCGTGAAGTGACAGCTGTGCTGTCGCGTTTCGTGCGGTGTATAAGTAGCCGGTGGCCCATGGAGGAGGGAGGAGAAAGGGGGGCAGCGCATCTGTATAGTCTATATGCCGATGTCTATGGGCGTCGGTAGTCATGAAAATGGCTACAACTTCTCGTTTGCCCCCCTATACCATAAAAAAAAAATTAATTTTTCACTTCTAACTCCAGTCTACAGCTTATTAATATTTTTTCTACAAATATTTTATGGAAGTGACTTCAAACTGTTTTTTTACACAAGCATATGGGTAAGAGATAAACCGTTGGGGTAAGTTTAATGTCGTTTGCTAGAGAATTCAATGTGCTCCAGAGTGACAAGTTAATTGCTTTCAGAGAGCTCGAGATAGCAAACCTAATTCGATATGTCTTGTGGTGCGAGGATAGACAGGTCCATGGCGATGCCTCGTTGTTATCTCTCAGGTTTGCATTAAGATTTTTAGTCTTTATTAAATGAGGGTAGGAAACTTCTACACTAAATGTTATGTAAAGCTACTCGCAAAATGTTCCTGAAAACTATTTCTAAATCAGTTAAGCGTTTCTGAGATTAGCGCGAACAAACATTCTACAGTTATAGTTTATTATACATAAAGTTAAAGATAAGTCTTTAAATTTGTCAGCAAATAAATTGTTAATACCTATATAGAGACGTTATTTTTTAAACATTTAAATTAGACCAAGGACGGTAAAGTTTTGTTTTGTATCTCTCATTTTTCCGTCCTTCATAGTATTTTAATTTATAATATTCTAAGTGCATTTATACAAAAGTAAGAATCTCTCTTATATACATATCTGATAGTCGTTATATTTTTATAATCATGCAGCTTACAGCTGTCAATAGGCGTACACAATAGCTCGCACACAATTTACTGCACACAAAATTGTTTATGTGTTTAAAGGAATTTGACCGATGTCAGTTTAATATAAGGTTAATGCTTGGTTAAAGTTAAACTATGTTTATTAGTAAGGGGTTTAGAGACTATTACAATAAAGGCCTTATGACCCGGTGTGATCCTTGTTATTAAACTACCGTTCACCTAAAGAAAACACGTAGGTATTAATATTATAATTTGCTCAATAAGACTTAAAATATCAATAGTAAAAAATCCTAAGCTGCCCAATAATCTTCTCGCATTGTTGCTGTTTATATGTTTGCGATTTACTGCATAGGTAATTTACATATTACGTTGACAAGATGTACCTAGTCATGTACCTAAAGTTAGAAAATATACTGAGTCCCGAATTTTCATATGATATCATGGTGATCCCACGCATACGTAACCTAATATGTCAGCAAAAGAGTTTTCTGTATCAGAGGTAGAAATAAAATAAAACGCACAAAGCGTACACCACAATATTTATTTGCTAACTGCTTCTCTTGCAGTTTGGTTTGGCGTCGATATCAGGAATAAAGCCATAGAAGATTAAAGATCTAACCGCTGAGTCCGCGTCCGCACTTTAGGCTTTTACAGTCAGATAAGTACGATTAGTGAGTCTTGTGAACTGAAATAGACTATACAAAGTTCTATGTCAGTTTAATATTAAGTACTGTAGTATGGAGTTTCCATGCTACAAATGAAACCTCTATGTTTGACATATTTTTCTATTAAGAAAAATATGTTTAAATTCAAACCAGAAGGGATCTTTTCTTGTTTGACAAGATGCTAGATTTTGGTAGATCACATTGATATTACAACGGGGAATGGAATGAAAGAGTTTCGGCCACGGGCCGTAAAGAATAATGTACAAATTCTAAAATAGGCTTATAAATAACAATTGTATTAATATAAGAAAATTCAGAAATAAATAATATTAATAGTTATGTGGTTTTATATCTATTTAAATGTAACCCAGATGGGAAAGAGTGGTAGGGAACATTAGCTAGGTTTTTCAGGTTTTTCAGGTGATACCGCTCCACATCTACCAGACTACGTAACCCCATATACGTCTGGAGCGGAAACATCACAGTGGTGGAGACGTCGCGGTCGATCTCGAAGAGGGAACCAGCGTTACAATGATACAACGCAAAACCCTGATGAAGAGGAAGGCAGAATATGTATATGTATAGTGCATGTCCGAATATGCACAAAATCGAAAGTTAAGTGGTCTTGTTTTATTGTTCTGAGGGGACAGGGTCAGCGAGAGTAAAGGCGCTATGGTTTCTCGAATGATCCGATTAAATAGAGCAGCGGTCGATCGAAAGTATATTATAAGGGGGAAGATATCCTCGTGCTACAGGGGATAACTACGTTAGAAGATGGCCTGTGTGTGTGATGACTGCCCCGCGTGCCGTCGTCATTTTTATGCAGTTGATGAGTTTCCGGTGGCCCGAGGCGAAGAGACTGATATAAGTCTAGGGAAGTTTCATGAGAATTGCAATGTCGATTTACTACGTGTGTTTCATGAGAATTGCTACGTGTTTTGTATTTGTAAAAAGAGGTGTCTACGAATACAAGGACGTTCAACGGAGATATATTTGGCTGTGACTATTTCAAAGCACACGCGCTGAATGGGTTTAAGAAGGAAAGGATGGCCTTTCCAAATTTTTTTAAATTATTTATAATTGCGGGACCAAGGCGATGACGCGGACGAAGATATAGTCTTATGTAATTAATGGAGGATAATGTTCTGTATAATTGAGAATGTAAATAGGCATAGGAAGGTGGGATAGGATCCGCTTTGTAATATATAATGCGAGTGTAGCTATGTATATATGATATGATAGAAATAAAATTGTATTTTACGTAATTTTAGCAATTTAAAATATAGAGATTGTCAAAATACGATGGTTGTCAAAACGAAAAATATTTTATGTGACAATATCGTTGAAAGAAGTTTGCCTCGCAGAATAATTTATTTGACAATATCGAGCATTGAAGTTTGCGATGCATTGTTCAAAGATCGGTAGGGAACTTGGAATAATTAGTATAGTCGATTTTGAGTAGTATTTGAATAGGTCCAAGATGAGCAAACCATCATGGATGATGATATAGGTATGGCGGATAGGGATCGAAGGAGTAGTAGTGATGTGGTTAAGGGAATTATAGGGAAATGAATAGGTTTTGCGTATCGAGTGAATAAAATGCGACGGTTATGGAATGGGACATAAGGAAATATAGGCTGATTCATAATAGGTGGGCGATTTAGGTACGAAGTAGGTTCGGAGTGGGATGATTATAAGTGATAGGCACTGGATAGTTGTAGGTTGACATATTATATAAATGCTTTGGGTAGGCATCGTGTAAGGGTATAGGTTTAGGATATGTCATGGAGAGGTTGCAACGTACGTACGTAACGTAAATGGTTAGGTAGTAATGAAGGGGTACTATTCTTTAGGTTCGTAGGTTTATAATAGGTCATTGAAGAGATGCAACGCGATAACAATTTAAATATAAGAATATATATACAGATGTGTTCTCTTTTTCATATGCTGTGGAGCCGAGATGTCATCATAGCTGAGAGCGGGAGCATGCACGCATTGATGGGTGTGCTGGCTGCGTGAGCTGCTGCAAGATGAATGGAGCCTGCCAGGACGATCGATTGGGAGATGCCTGTTAGGGGGTTAGCGTTTGGATTCGGATGCTAATGAACTCAAGTTCTGGATGAGCGAGGGAGACAAAAACTAAAAACACACAAAATGCGTAGCATGTGTGGATTGTCGATTTGTCAATCTAGTTTGAATTTTCCAAGTTACTTCAGGTCATGGGAAAGTTAGTTGATGGTTCAATCTAGCCGTAATAAGAATGCTGAGGTTAATTATAAGTTTTTCTTTAGTTAGGATAGGATGAATGGTGCCGAATGTTTGTGAATAAATTTAGCGGTTGAATTCAGATTCGGATGAACTCGAGTGCCGATTGAGCAAGGAAATGCAAATTATAAAACACACAGATTGCGTAGCAAGTGTGGATTGGACGTATTGTCAATCTGGTTTGTGTTACCAAGTTCGTCAGTTCTTAGAGGGATTTTAGATGATGGATCAATCTGGTAAAATCAGAAAGAAAGATCTTTGACGGTGATAAGATAACTGATTACAACCAATCAGCATTGCCCTCTCTTAGATATGTGCACGTCGTAGTCAAAGCTGGAATTTATTTAAATCGATTAGAGAGGATTTGATTTTCCTCACACTTGCATTTAATATTTCAACTGATATAATCACGGTGGATACGATTTTGACTTTATGTTCTGCGGGAATTGGATTAATTGACGAGTCAGGATAAGGAACAAAATCGAATATAAATATAATTCCATTTCTGTGACTAGGATTTAGAATGAAATGAAAGTGTCTAAGAAAGTATTCGGGTTAAGTTAGGTAGGTAGCTTTGAAAGATAATGTATAACTTGTAGTTTATTACGCTAGGGAGGCATATATAAATATATTTTTTTGGAATTGTTTGTGTAAACAGGTTGCTATGGTTTTTACAGGGTTTTGCCATAGACGGTTGGACCTTAACGAGGGGTCAGAAAATTCCATTTGAGATATTCAAACTAGAGTTTAGGGAATTTCTATTACCTTAAGGTCCAGCTACTTCATAGTAAGAAGGATCTGTTTTTCTGTCTACGATATTTTCCCTGTTAGGTAGCTGAATCAGGTTTGTTGATTTGTATAATTTGACCTAGGTTTAGTCAAGTCTTTTAGGGGAAGGTGGATAATGTAGTATGGAGTTTCCATGCTACAAATGAAACCTCTATGTTTGACATATTTTTCTATTAAGAAAAATATGTTTAAATTCAAACCAGAAGGGATCTTTTCTTGTTTGACAAGATGCTAGATTTTGGTAGATCACATTGATATTACAACGGGGAATGGAATGAAAGAGTTTCGGCCACGGGCCGTAAAGAATAATGTACAAATTCTAAAATAGGCTTATAAATAACAATTGTATTAATATAAGAAAATTCAGAAATAAATAATATTAATAGTTATGTGGTTTTATATCTATTTAAATGTAACCCAGATGGGAAAGAGTGGTAGGGAACATTAGCTAGGTTTTTCAGGTTTTTCAGGTGATACCGCTCCACATCTACCAGACTACGTAACCCCATATACGTCTGGAGCGGAAACATCACAGTACGTTCGCTTGAACTTAATACCAGGACAAACAAGCTGTCTTTAAAATGTTAAAATCTACAAGTGATTTAATTCGTATGAAAAATTTTCTCTCATTGGCCTTGGTCGGTTCGTCAAAAATTAAGGTAATGCATCAAATATAAGAAAAATAATCCAATGAATCTCAGCTTCTAAAATTGTCTTTTCTGGGTTATTTTATATAGATTAGAGTACGTAACGACATAATTGTCGTTATTTACTCTAATCTGCAATCTCTAATTTGCAAAAAATAAGTTAACATTTATATATGGGAGTTGGTATAGCATTTTATTGAAATATGATTATTAAGGCCAGTGAATCAATTACCAACCTACTCGATCGCCACTAACGCCATAGAATCATAAAAAATGGTGTTAAATAAGATGATACAGTACATATAGAGCGACAATTTTATAATAGTAATTTATGGATACATCGTATAAAAAATCTTACATAGGTAGGTATATGTACCTACCTATGTAAGAAGTATGAAGATGAAATATTATATTTACAAAATAATATTTCATCATCATACATACATAATTATAATGAGTGGTGGAACAACCTCTTTAAAAATATTGCATTAACACTGAAAGGGGTTAGTGTGACCAAAAAAAGTACTTCTCACTGTTATAATATATATCATCGACTTGCTACTGGCCGGCGACGTTAGTGCGGCGGAGTATTTTTCCAACTTATAAAGTATATAACAGTGAGTTGTTATTACTACGTACGTAGTACATATAACTCAATGGTATAAAGGACAAGTTCGCAGCTTTAAAAAGGATCCCCAACATCTGTGGAGATCGTTAGTTCAGGTTTCGTAATTTATTTCGTAACTCTATCATACAGAGGCATTAGAGAACTCGGAGAATATTTTACTATACTATTGCACATTCACTAATGTAGGTGAAATACAGTAGATCAGTTGGTTCAGCTGGCAGCGAAGATTACGTCCTCGGACTTGCTACAGCTGATTTTTTGAGATGAGACCGTTTTGGAACAGCAAAGATGTGAACCATAAATATAGAAGGGTTATGTTGATAAAGACAAGCTAAATATGAGCTATACTGATATGAATTATGGGTCAGTACCATAAATAGTTTTTTTACAAATGCAACTCAACTGAAGTATTACAAAGTGACTAACAAGTTTTTAACAGGCAACTTTGTGGAAAACTGGATTACGGACTCGTGACTCAGTAGCCGCTGGGATTATCTAAGTGGAACGAAACTAGAAAATTTCTAGTTTCGTTACATTTAATGTAATGTCGGTTACTGTGTTCTCCAACTTATCCTTGGAATTATCACTCGCGGTGAACACTCTAGAGAGATTAATTTCATCCGATTTCATTTTTGTTTTTTAACTGAAAATATGTTAAAGATTTGAATATGTTATAGAAAAAAATGTTATAGATTTTTCAGTTAATTTACGTAATATGAAAGATGGGGATTTCTCAAGTAACAGCGTTAATGTCAATACGATGTCGGCCTCAGAAAGGTAGAGAGACACTGATGTATTTTAGAGAACTCGTAAGTGCCTCCCCGGTCGTGCCAGCCCAAATCGGCTGCATGCAAGCCTGCAGTTTGGCACTACCTCTTACTAATTGACCAACTCTTTTCTTCCTTTTAAGTTTAATATTTTTTCTAGCTTTTCCGCTTCTATAACGCGCAAATACTAGCCAAAAGTAGGTTATAATTGCGATCTATGTAAACTTTATTACTATTCTGTCCAACAAAAAAATATTTTAAGTAAAGCTGGAGATAATTAATGAATAATTGAAGTTCTCAAGCGTACTGCTGGCAGTTTAATGAAAAAAAGTGCGTAACGTTTAAAATATATTACATCTTTAAATCGACATTTAAAACGAATGAATATGTAACTCTTGTTAATGATGCCTCGAAGAAGAGTAAAAGAATAGGCGCCTTTTAAATTCATTTCATTCATTATGAACTTTTCTTCTAGCTCAACTTATGGACTTGTCAACTATTAAAGTTCTGAATAGTATTATTTTTGGAACGCACTTGTTAATCACTGACACTACGTAACAAGACGCCATTTTGCTTAAAGAAGTGGTTTCGCGAATTTTCTAAATTATGAATCTTTAATTTGAAAATTTGAGATAAATACTTATCAGAATTACAAACAAAAAATTGTATAAGTTCCTTGATCACTGCTAAATATTCTGGTGTGTTTTTTTAAAACTTGTCTAATAGCCTATTCAGTTAACGATTGGTTTTCTAGTAAGCCGTATTTTCGTTACATTGACTATGCTAGATCGTTTAATTTCGGAATTCCAATGAGAACACACAGCATTCCAATGAGTATAAACCTATTTTACCAAACAAAAAGGTTAATGCTTAAAATGAAGTTTATGTGGCGGTGTAAACTGTAATTTCAACCCCAAGTTATACTGCCATTGAAAAGTAAGTCAACTTGGAGAAGTACGTACATTAAATAAAATTTTCACCAATTAGTTTTGATGGGCACAATTAAAGTTGCAAGCGTGGCGTATCGTTTTATTACGTTGTAAAAATAACAGTTAAATTGACCGCATTTGGTAGGGGAGTATAATTCCGAGTGACTCAAATATTATATTGCATTGCAATAAATAAATCTGAAAATATTAGGTTGTTGCAATTTTATAGAAAATTATAAAACATTTATATGCGATTTGTATTTAACTCAGTGTTTTGCTAACCTTACAAAAAGTGCTTATATTGACTTTGATCGCTTTCGCGAGGTTTTTTTTGTTTTGCTGTGCAGATGGAAGAATTCATCTATAGATATTTGGTTATTTTTATAATCTCCATACTAAATACTAAAACTACAGGACCAATTGTTTTGGCCAACATATGAATAACAGCAACGAATGTGGATACTCTCAGGCTGAGTACTGTACTCAGCCTGAGAGTATACTCAGTAGTACTCAGAGTACATGTTGTAGTAAATAACCCACATAGTCCGCTAACATATTTATTTTATTTTATTTTATGCTTGCTTAATTAATAGATATTTAGAAAAATAAAAATTATATATTTAAAAATATATTAATCCCCATATAGCGAATGACATAATGTTGTAAGCACAAAAAAAGAGTTTAAAGTCGTTCTCCCAGTCGGGTGACTATATAATTCCCACTAAACTCACATCATTCGAATTTAGAAATTGTCTAACTTCGGCGCAGTCGTTCAATTCCACAACTTTGTACACTTGAGCTCGAATTTTCATTATTAACTTTTTATCCTGTCCTATAAGGGATGTATATACATATAACGGAATCGCTCTCCAAAACATCACAGAGAGAATCTTACTAAAATATATCCTAATTAAAAAAAAACTAAATATTGTAATTTAAATAATAAATTAAAATAATCGTAAATATATTTTTAATTAAAAGTTCTATTCTATGTTCTTTCTAATATCTTTAAGAATATGTATACAAAGTTTCATGATGATCGGTTGAGTAGTTTCGGCGTGACAGCGTAACAAACAAACTCACATGCACATTATTTAATTTTAGTGTGATATTAAGCATCTAGAACGAAGACGGAGGAAAACTATGTCTACGATCTAGAACAATAGCAAAGCATCTGACACACGTCACTGTCATCTAACAAAAAATAATCAAATTAAATTTATTTCGCATTAAACCATAGGAGAGAAATACTTTCCAAGTAGCATTACTGATAAGTCTATGAAACGTATTTATAACCTGGTTTATGACAATACAAAATATTAAATAGTGTTTTAATAATATTAAAAAAGTTTATGTACATTAAGTACTTACGGAATGCATTTTAATAAAATCATAAAGAGCTTTTCATATTTTTATATAATAAAAACGGTCGATTCTCTCATTAAAAGTCCATCTACATTGGTTCTTTGTAAATTATTCCGTACTTCCGTTATTTTTATGGTGGCTATTTTATGGTTTTATTATGGTGAGGATCTCGTAAGGTCGTCAAAACACCTTCCGCGCTCATAAAAAGCTGGTGGTGAGATTTGTAACGACAGCGGGGATCGTAAAGATGAATCCTTAAATAAGCGGCCATGTTGAAAATCTTAAATCAAGACTCATCATCACCAGTACGAATTTTCACGAGTTGTATTGATTGTTTGTATATCACATATTAAAGTAAGTAATTAAAGTGAATAAAATAAAAGGCACAACATAGAATATTCACAATTACTAACTTAGGCTAGGTATAGATTTAAGCTGACAATAAATAAAAAATAGCATTAAAATAAAAAACCCGACTTTTTAAAATATATTTTACTTACCTACACAGTCACATCTACAACATCTTGTACCTTCCTATTGATGAAGGCATGGATTTTCTGATTATTTTAAGTCATTCGTTTCTCAATATTTTGTTAAGTAATTTTTTTTCATTGGTGAATTTATGTGAGTACACTTATTACATAGGATGCATTCCCATATGCTTCTAATGACATTTAATTCATAACAGCTAACTATTTAATTTATAGACTCGATTAGACGTAGGCTCAACCATACGATGAAATACCAACTCACTATGATGACATGCCCCACAGATTTTTCAATGTCATTAAAATGCAGCTATAGAATTACCTCGTACCAATTTATTAAATCATATTCAGATATTTCATTAAAGATACAATTTATTATAATTAACGAGTAACATATAATGAGGTTACTCGCACTACGTGATCAAAGGAGAGAGTTGCTTTTTTAATAAATTGTAGGATTTCCGTTGAGGTAACAAGAGGCAAGTGCGCGGCTTGCGACCCAATACCTCTCAATATCAAGTCCACTTCTACATAATAAAATGTACCCTTCATTTTTTACTTTCATATCGTGTAATATTTTATCTTTTTGTTTATTAAACTTATGGATTGCTTACTTGTCATATAGCAGGACATATTATATTAACTTGGTTAATTATCGTACATTGTTTTATTTTAGGCAGAAGGATCCCATATCGTGCTGGCCCCTCCCCACAAGAACAATCTCTGGATCAATCTCCCCTTTGTGCCAAGCGCACTCTCACAAGATTCCTGAGACATCTGTCTGGCATCTCATGACATCCGTATTATGTGAGCAAGACATACTTTGGATAAATCATTCATAACAATTGAACAAACACAGATCATACAATAAAGCAGGGTTTCTTAACGTGCGCGTGGGCGTATGTGTCAGCGGTCCGCGGTAGCGCAGTTAACATTCTAGTGGATACAGAGATTTTTAACATAACAGGTATAGTTCCACGAGACTGACGTAAAGTGACAGCTGTGTGCTGTCGCATTTCGTGCGGTGTATAAGTAGCCGGTGGACCATGGAGGTGGGAGGAGAAAGAAGCACAGCGCATCTGTATAGCCTATATGCGGATGTTTGTGAGCGTCGGTAATCATGAAAATGGCTCCGGCTGCTCGTTTGCCCTCATACATCGTAAAAAAGGGCCGCAGAGCTTTTAAATTCTGGAAAAGGGTCCATAACTACAAAAATTTTAGGAAACCCTGCAATAAAGGAAATTAAAATAATAACTACGTAAGCTTATCAACCTTGTAATAATAGAAAAAGAGATTTTAAACTTGTCAATGTTCGCAGCTTTTTACTTGTTATTTTATAGGTAAACTAAATACAATACAGCAGTTTCATTCCATAGCCAAAAAATACCAGAGAATGTCATATTTTTGCAACGTATTTTCCAAAATTGAAGCTGTAAAAATTTACCGCTATTTTTTTCTCCACTACAAAAACGAAAATAGAAACAGGGCAACTTTAATTATTTATAGTATGGTTGGATAACAAAGCATTTAATAAATAATAAACTGTTCTTTTAACTGACTGCAATAGAAAGGTTCTCGATTTGAATGTAAAATTTTATGTATGTATGTTACGTGATTATGTCGAAATTTTTGAACTAATTTTAAGGTAGCCCCATCTTAAACCAAATCAGGATCTATTTATAGGATCTCGGAGAAGTTAAAGACAAAGACATGTTATATGCAGATATTATAAACTTTCAAATGTTATTTGATTGCTTACATCGTATACTTATCGTCTCAGGTCGCTGAGCGATGGTGAACGTTCGATGGTTTGAAGTTAATACTTGTTAGAGACATTCACTTTTGTTACACATATTGTAGTTACTTTACGGGTTACAGGTACTTACTCGGCTCGGGGCCACTGCTTATTTCATCCAATAGTAACGTCGATCAAAGCTTTATGTTCTGGCTAGTACCTTTAATATCTTATCGTGTTAAAGGCCGTAAAGTACTGTAATATTGCCTTAGGCCTCCCCCGGGCGTAGCTCTACCTCTAGGCAATATCCTTAGTCTATCACTAGCCTATCTACGATTCAATTCCCATCTGGGTTACCAATGATATTAAATGGAAAGACTTGGTTAATTATAGTATTGATGTATTTAGTTATATATTTTATCTACACTAATGTTGTAACATTCTACTTAAGTTACCAATACTTGACTTATAATGACTACTGTTATAGCTCAGACAACAAAAAACTCAATTTAAGCAATTTGACATAATGTTATAATATCCAAATCGATATCGTAAAATCTCATTATAACACTGTGTGAGAGCGAGAGAGAGAGAGTGAGTGGTGAGAGAGCCTTATGCCAAAATCCTTAACAGCGCGCGCTCGCTCCTGATTGGCCACGGCGCTGCAGCTGCGCTCTCGTTGGTTAGATTTTGATGGCGACAAATTCACTGCACTGCACAATGTTTTATTATTTGATTAATTCTATTAGTCAGTATTAGCGAAAATCAAATAGTTTTAGAATTAATATTATAAAATAAATACATATAAAAGTTTAGTAGTTTAGTAGTTTAGTAGTTGATTTGTCCTCAAAGTATTCTAGATATAAATGATGTCTTAGACATCTATATGATCATCTATATATCTAATAATCTCGCGGATTACATTTTTGTTATTAGTATATTTGCATTCGTAGTAGA
>LUGF01026400.1:2437-16801 GCA_001625245.1 Calycopis cecrops
TCTGTCCTTTTCACCGAGGCCAGCCTGTCTCTGGGGGGATCTTGTTGCTTGTAGATCCGGGGCCCTACAATTATAGAGGCTGAAGGCACCCGCAGGGGTTTAGTCGGTAGCAACGAATTGCCGAGCCCGACACTGCACGAGGTACCGTACGTAAAGGTATTTCTCTGCGTTACCAAAAAAAAAGAAAGACAGTTTCTCTTATGAAAGATCCACTGCTCGTAAATACCCGATTTTTGCTTATTCGAGACACGCTTTAGTTAGGTATCATACTACCCTCATTGGTGTCCTTTGCAAAAAACCATTTAACACCAGCAACAACGTATAATTAGTAAGAGGGAGTGTCACGTTGCATGCATACATGTAGCCTAATTATAGTCACCGCACACATATCAATTCGGAAAGGGAACGTAATAGTATCGCCTTTCGCTTTGCCGTCAACCAGGTGGTGACGATACGCTTACGTTACATATAAACGTAACGTATCCGTATCGGCAACGATTGCCTTACGTTTCTCATTAATAAGCGTTGCAGTATCGAGTTACATACAAAAACTACTGAACTACAAAATCCCTTTGCGTTTGATATTATGTGTGTGGTGACCTTTACATCGGCACGACCGAGTAGGTACAATACTCGCTTACAAGGTGCCGGCGTAAAGTGATAGCTGTGCAGTCGCGTTTTGTACGGTAAGTAGCCGGTGCCCCATCTAGGGGGAGGAAGGAGGGCAACGCATCTCTGAGACGTCTATAGGCGTCGCCAGTAATGAACATGGCTCCAGCTACTCGTTTGCTCCCTAATATGATGAAAAAAAATGCACCCGACACCAATAAAAAATAAAAACATAACTTATTTAAAAAGATCATGCTGTAAGCTAGGTCTCTAATGGGTGCAGCATATTCAATTCAACTAGGTAAGGAACTTTGCACAGTACAACTTTCATTTTTCCCGTAGTTGTAAGACACTTACTTTGATAGTTTACTTCCAGAGTTACACTTGTGAACAACTAATTTTGAGTTCACAAATCTTATGAACTTCTTTTATATTTAGTGAAAACTTGAAGGTTTGGGTACACAGTTTTCTTAACTCAAAAAGTAAAAAGAAAGAATTTGCAATGCTTCAAATTAAAATTATAACATAAAAATATAATTAACAAGTAATACTGCTGACTGTAGTCCCATGAACTATAAATTAGACAACAGTGAATATTTCTATCTAAATCTATAAATATGTACTAAGTCTCAATAATACCATAAGCACAATAAACGTAATGATTTTTGTAATGTGCACCTAGATAAGCTTGCACTTATTTTAAATGTTTACATCAAGCTCTATAAAAGGCACATAGAAATCACCAGACAAATTATTTATTGTGAAACAAATTCACAGAATATAACATTTAAATTGGTGTAAAGGCATTGGCTATCCTAATCATCAAATTGATCGAGTGAATATTATAAATGGCAATTAAAATTCACTTTATTAAAAAACATTAGTCAGTTTCTAAAGTAAAAAAAAAAGATTACATAGGAATCAAATTTTATGTAGAATCTCAAGCCCTTGCACAATAATAATATACAAGACAGTCAGAGCAATTGTACCTATTTTATCCCAATGTTTATATTTCAAGTTGATGGAACATGTATGTCAGAAAGATTTACACTCATTCTTTTATATGGTGGATGGAAAGCAGTGCTAATAGGCTGTAACTTACTTGGTTCACACTTGATATCTTTTACTTGGATGGGTTGAAACACTGGGGTCTGCAAATAAAACACTAAGTAAATAAGGAATACTTTATGGAGGTGTAGCATATAGGTTAAGTAAAAAAATTTTAGAAACACTCAAATACATAAATTGGTAAATTAAATTGAAGTATGGTTGACCTATTACAAATAAGGTGGGTAAATAAAAAAAAATATTTTAATGATTCAGTTAAATACAGCTAGCAATAGTCTTACTAAAGAACAAAGTGTAAGTGGGCCTGTTACTATAATATTTACATCACAGAAAACCCTTATTTATTAGTTAGGCATTTCTTATTTATAAATCCGACCTAGTTGATCACTAATATTATTAAAAACCGTAAAGAAGTACTTATCATTCAGTGACATTAAAAATTTTGAATTGGTAAAAACATTTGGAAACTGATAATATAGGTATGTATAATACAAAGCCTGTAAATGTAGGATGCTTTTATTTCAACATTTGTTGAATAATAAATTAATATTTCGATTGACTAACGTAAATCTTGATTTACATCCTCATTGGATTAATTTGCAATATGTATTCAGACTATTTTGCTACATAAAACTTCATGTCATACCTGATAGTTTTCTTCAATTGATTCAACTTTATAAAGTTTTACAGGATTTTGTTTTATATTGATTTGAGTAAATGGTTGAGAGTTTTTGTTCTGCACTACTTTAACCATTTGAGGCTGTCCTAAAACAAGTTTTTTTAACGGTGATCAAATGCTTTCTGGATAGAACTAGCAGACTCGATTTATTAGGTGTTAATATTAACAAATACACTAAATATTTCTATATGGAATAAAACAGTAGCATCTACTATAATTAACGTAACTAAGCACATTCATATTTTGATGGGACATAAAAATAAAATACATAATCGACGTAGTCTAGCGTCGCTACTTACTAACCATTGGCGTCATGAATAAAATAATTTAAGCTATTAGTATTCTGGGACATTGTTGTAGTACTCGACGTAATGGAGCATCCATTTACATATTTCACAAAAATTCTATAAAACAAAAAAATCAAAAATAAGCTACATTTACTAGCATGGTCAAAATGGCGACAATATTTAGTATATTGGATAAGTTTGATTGAAGGTCGAAAATAGAAAGATCAACGGTCTATAAAGTAAACCACCTATATTATATTAGCGTCCACAACACTTTCAGGTAAATATTCACTATTGTCAATTAAGCGAGTGATAAAGTAGAAACAAGTGTTCAACAAAACATTGACAAAGTACCGGCGGTCTTAAAATTTACCAGCTGATTGGATGACGCTGTTCACGTGTACTCAAAAGCTAAAACCAGAAACCCCCGCCTGATTTATTTCCGGAAAAGGCGCGAAACCTACAGTGACATCTGCCGAACAGATGAGCGGTCACAGGCTCTAAAAAGCATCCATAGACTATGTAGTTGGCCTTATAAATTTACATATCGATAGTATGTATGTCTGCCGCTAATCTTGTGGTTTATTTAAAGTATTATAATATACTAATCTAACTAGTATTTACTCTGAAATAATTATCCATTTAGCTTCCTTGTGTCGTAATACACTGTTATTGAATTAAAGACCGTGGACTCGATAAAAATACATGACTTGGGTTGTATAATTTAAAATACAGTGCCTAGTCAGTGTTTAAAAACTTGTTGATTTTGGCTTGAACGTCAATGTCATATTAGAGTTTTGAATTTTGTCAAATTTACTTAAAAGTATAGTTTGTGGTCAATTCCTAAATAAATGAAAGCTTTATTTTTTATTTTATTAGAAAAATCGTAACAGATTGTGTATATATTTAATGTAGCATTCATTTTAAATTTCAGTAATATTTTCCTTTGATATAATCATTCGAGCATCAAATACAGTTTACTGATAAAATTGTAAACAAATAATATGACTGTTATTACGTACTTTGTTTATTTAATAATATCTTTTAGCATTGTTGATACAATTAATTTAGAGAATTTAAACATTCCTTTTGAACACATCCCATATGTATTTAACAACTTTCCGGGCCTAAGTGATGCATGTAAAACCAGTGCAAACTGTCCTTATAAATCTGCAGTTGACAAAAAAGTGTGTTGGGGATATGAAACTAATTGTGACGAAAAACACTCTTACCACGTTCGACCTCGATGTCCTGGTGATCATAAAGGCTGGGTAAAGACCAAAGAAGCTCAATATGACACTTTTTTTACCCAAGCAGATTTTGGTAATTTATAATTATTTAACAAGTTTAGATTAATAGACTTTTTACTTTGTAATTACTTTGTATCTGTAAATGGATTCTTGTAGTAAACAATATTTATTAATTCATTCACAATATTGTATTAATAAACAAACAATTATTAACACAAACAAGTAATAACAAACAAATAAAATAAAGATAAGTTATGTAATTGAAGTCTTTTACAGGGTATGTAAAAGAGCAGATAAATGAGCTTATGGTAATGTGTGAAGCTGTGTATGCTCATGACACATCACTGGAATGCTCCAAATACTTAAGGTATTAAATGTTTTAATTCATATTGTTCTATATAAATGTATGATAGAAAAATAATTATGTTGGTGCTTTACAGATTCTGCAGAGGTCGCAATATTATGCTTAATTTCACTGGCCTTGTAGGCCGTGGGAATAATTTAAGATATAAAATGGACATTCTTGGTCCTGGACAAATAGGTAAATATATGTAAAATGGAATATTATGATTTTAAGCATAATTAATTCTATAAAAAATATTGGCAAATTGATCATTTTGTATTATAAAATATGAGGTGTCCCTAGACACGACACTTAGCCGATACTGGCTGATAGGCCAGGTCCATAACAGTTATCAGAAAAAAATAAATAATGTAGCAAATGTGATACCATTTTTGGATTCTCGTTAAATGCGAAAAAAAGTGTTGTTAAATTTTTTTTCAGTAGAATCTGTTGAAATTTAACGAATAATAATTAATCACAGGTGTACATTTTTCATATTTTTTTTCAAAAGGTTTTATTCATTTAAAATATTTTATACAATTTAAAATACATGACATAGAATTTTTTGTATTTTTCTGATAACTGTTATGACCTGGCCTATCACCGGGCACCGGCTTGGCGTAGGGTCCCGGGACAACCTGTATATCACCACCATATAAAATCGTGATAATATAGAGTTATTTCTAAAATAGGTGGGAGGAGAAAGGAGGGCAACGCATCTGTATAGCCTCTATGCGGATGTTTGTGGGCGTCGGTAGTCATGAAATGGCTCCGGCTGCTCGTTTGCCCTCCTATAACATAAAAAAAAATTAAAGGGTAATCTATAAATTATGTCACATATCACAATCTCAGGATTCTTCCCCTCCTCCCTTGTCACAATTTTAAAATCTATTCCCTATAGCTGTGATATTAGATATTTTCCAATTTATACCTAGTAGTCAATTTAAAGCTAATAATATAATTTATAAACATTTAATTTGCTCATTGCTTTTGTGCATCTTTTACTTCCGAAACATATTCATTCTCAATTGGCAAACCCAAGTTTGAGTAAATTGTAAAAAATCTTCTTGTAAATCAGCACAGGATGACTGTGTATAATAACAATAAGTAATAGGATGATTTTGATAATGAGCACACTAATTTGTTTTGTCATATTTAGCAACACCCAGTGCTTGATTAAGTTGTATTATGCAGTAGTTCAAATATTGGCATTATGAGTTTGCCTTATGAATACGAATGTTCCATAAATGGATCAATTGTCATGAAAAAATCCCAATGCTCAATTGCTAACCTAAGTTATATCATGCAAAGCAAAAGAACCATCTTCTTGATTTAGTGAAAAAGTAATAATTTCTATGAACACTTACAGTTTAAGCACTTGCAAATTATTAAATAAACATTATATTCATAAACCTATAGTGTCATTTAAATATATATTGTATAATATGACAGAAGTATCTAAGTAGAATAACTCCTAATAATTTTACTTCTACTGACTACATTAACCTTTCGGTTACCGCGGACGTACATTGACGCTTCAAAAACAGGCCACGAACACGTGGTTGGTGCCGGATGCTTTAATCAATATTTTTTTGAATTTTTTGGTTATTCTCTATTAGAATAATGACAACATTTTTTACTGCTTAATATGTGTGGCATATTATGTAAGCCTTTTCAATTTATGTCATATGTTAATACATGTGTAGTCAGATACTGTAATGGAATAACTTCTTATAACTTTATAGGTGGCTACTGTAACTTTTATGAGGAAAGGCTTAAACGGGAGGCAGAGCATATGAGTGCGTTACAATCTTGGGCACCAGAGTTTGTGAACTTTGTGAAAACTCCACAGAGACCCATTACTGATGGAATGTGTGATATAACTATAGAAAGGCCAACATACATAATGAAATTGGATGCAAGTGAGTAAATCTTTAGATACATTATTACAATTGTGTGCTTTCAATTATAAAGATTTTAATCTGTTAACAAGCGAAGTCATTCTACAGTAAACTGAAAGTATTTTTTATGTAAGTAATCTTAGAGACCAGGCAAAGCGGAGTTGTTAGATTTTCGGGACCAAAACGAAGGTTTAGGAAATTTCTCTTTCAAAGCTAGAAAGAATGAACCTATAGCCGAGACGAAAATAATAAAGTTGTTAATATTCATAATAATAAAAAAACAATATATGAATATACTTATTCCAGAAATAATAAATTTCTCATGCTTATTTACAACTTACTTTGGGCATAATGCTGCTAAAAGTTGTATTCTGGATAACTCTTTTGGAAAATTTGTTTAGACCCTTGTTGTCCGAAATAAAAAGTTATTTATTTATTTATAATAATAATGAGATATTCAGATTGTCTATTATTAGACTTTTGGTGAAATGTTTTAGTCTAAAATTTCATACAGATTTTTCAAATCAGCCTCTTCATATGCATCTTAAACCTCATTTCATCTTTACCTAACAATTTCCTTTTTTAGCATTCTTATGGTCATACCAGTCGCTTACTAGCTTTGTCATACACGAACAACTTTGTCATAAAAATAGAAAAACGTTTTAAAAATATTTTAATTATTTACTTTAATTATTTTAGTAATACATTTGATTATATTTAAGAAATTAATATTTACTTATTACATATAATATCTTTATTGATTAAACAAGTGATGCTATATAATTATTTATTAAACAGTAGCCAACCTGTGCTCACTTTGTTGGGCATCAAAATTCTTTAATTTTGGAGCTAATTTGATACAAACAAACACTTTTTTCTTTATACTATTAGTATCGGATATTTAACTATGATTTCAGCTGTCAACATGTACCACCACTTCTGTGATTTCTTCAACCTGTATGCATCCCTGCATGTCAACTCGACACACCCATCAACATTTTCAAAGGACAATCATATATTGATCTGGGAGACCTTCGACTATGAGTCCGCGTTCAAAGACACATTTAAAGCATTTACGGAAAATCCTATTTGGGATTTAAAGGAATTCCGTGGAAAAGTAGTATGCTTCAAAAATGTTGTTTTTCCACTTTTGCCACGCATGATATTTGGATTATTTTATAATACCCCATTAGTAAGTATTGCATTAAAATAAAATATTATAATAATTAACAACAATACCGTTATCGATCATCTCTCGAGAGACTAGTCAACTCTGCAGGACGTATTATACACATAAGTGTGTTACACAAGCCCACTTACTATTCCCTCATTCACCTATTGCAAGTTGCAACAAGACGGTTGTCCGACACGACCGAAGCTAAATCAGGCGCAATACAGACG
The DNA here is from genome assembly GCA_001625245.1 of Calycopis cecrops. NCBI lineage: Eukaryota > Metazoa > Arthropoda > Insecta > Lepidoptera > Lycaenidae > Calycopis > Calycopis cecrops. The sequence continues at coordinate 9,976 of LUGF01026400.1, forward strand.
TTTTAACGTGCTGTCCGACAGCCGACACCTCTTACTTCCCTACTTCGAACTGTTATTAGAAAATTGGAAATCTTTTAATTAACATATGATTACGTTAATAATAACAATCTATTTATCAATAGACTGTTAACAGTTTTATTCCTAACTTCCATATTGTACGATCCATATTGAATGAAACCAGCACAGCTCTTAATAATAAGCTTAAATGCATGTGATAATATACTAACTTTATTTTATTTATTACAGTTGCCAATTTAAATACAAATTAAAATGGTATATTGTAAAGAGTCTAGAGAAACGATCAACCTCAAAGGTTATTTTCTATCAATAATGAGTAATTAGCTATATTAGGCATGGCTCACTTATTTTAGCTATGCTGCTATAGACTGCTTGCATTAAAAGCATTTAATATTTTGTATAAATGCCTTCATATAAAATAGTACAACTAAAGCTGTTTATGAGAAGAGACAAAACAATTTTTATGTTTATATTACAGATTTACGGGTGCGAAAGGAGTGGTCTGTTTCACGCCTTCTCCAAACACATACTCCATTCCTTGAACATAAAACTTGACATACGTGCGAACGACAAAGTGCGTATAACGCTGCTGTCTAGAGGGACGAAATATCGCGTCATACAGAACGAGGAGGAGATAGTGCGAGCCCTGTCTGCGGACGAGAGATACGAGGTGCGGCGCGTGGTGTTCGACAGGAGCCTGCCCTTCACGCAGCAGCTGGCGGTGACGCATAACACTGACGTATTCGTCGGCATGCACGGCGCAGGGCTCACGCATCTACTGTTCTTACCGGACTGGGCAGCTGTGTTTGAAGTGTATGTAGTTCGATATTGCTCTATAGTTTTTTTAAAGTAACATAGATTTTTGGTGGTAACGGATTTGCGTAACAGAAGGGCATCTCATTTTCTCCCAAGTGTACCATGTCTTCTATTCTCAGCAGTAGGTAAGATGGCTAGAACGGCACGGAAGGAACCATAAGCAAAGTAGTAAATCGTCCCAAGACGGACATATAGTTCTTAACCACAGAATAGCTTTACGATACTCAGGTATGGGAAAAAAGCTGAACCCTTTTATTTTGGTTATTGAAACATGCCAAGTAGCGTTACATTATTAGTACGAGGTTTGTGGTTGCAGCATCAATATCAAGACTTTTGCCTATGTACCTACGAAATTGAACAAAATATCACTGGAGTGAAATATCACTGGGTGAGGAAAAGATACCTCACCAGTGATTTGTTCAAATTACACTGTGTGTATAGATCTTGGGCCAAAGAAACCAAGTACTAGTTATTTCATTATTAAACGGATGATCATTAATGAACGAATGGCAATTAATTACTTGAAGTGTTTTACCACCTTTAGTTATTTATAAAAATATCTTTATTATTTATAATTGTAAAATGTTAGTATTCAGGTTATAAATAGTAAAACGGTATAAATACAGCGTATACTGTACTGCACGTACTCTAGCAACATATTAAAACATTGTTTGGCAAATTTTTGGGGTGGTCACTTTTGTTTAAAATGACATGTAACACTGACTTCATTAAATTTATTAACGTACTGTTTAAACATTTCAGCTACAATTGTGAAGATCCTAATTGCTACCAGGACCTGTCCAGGCTCCGTGGGCTGAAGTACGTGACGTGGGAGGACAAAACCAAGTTCACTCAAGAGGACGAGGTGTGCCAACATTTTTTTTAAATTTAACATTTGAGACATTACTGCCATTTAAGTTTCATAAAAGTATTTCTTTTCAATATTATCGGATACTGGTTACACACGATCAGTTCACTGCTGTACAGCAAGACTATTCATTTAACTTTTGGATGCTACAAAATATTACTGGCTGCCTCTACACTACTAAGGTTTAACAATATAAAAGAATCATTAACATAAAGCGTGAACTTTCTAAGAGCAAAGTTATAATATTCACTGATCGTAATATACACAAATTGGTTTTTGTTGAAAAATTCACATATCCTGTCAAATGCACAGTGGATACCTTATTCTGTCAAATTTAGTTCTGGTTTTCACTTGGAATTAAGCTGTGGTGTGATTAGGTGGCTACTTATTGACTAATTTTAATTTTAGTTTATATATTAGTTTTTTCAATTGAGTGACGTATTTAACGGACTGCGACGGCTTGACCAATTTCAATTCGTATTCACAGATATTTTTTTTGAAACCTACGTCCTAATACCGTTGATAGTTTTCTTAAATGAATAAAGTAAATGGATGGCATCATGAATTTAAGATATTATCTAATATGTCTTAAAGAATATTAGGTGCTTATTTTTTATTTATACAGGGTTAGTTTTTGGTCACCGTCCAAATTTTCAGGTTTGGTTCGGAATCAATTATGCTTTCGATTTATAAAATAAAAAATTATTAGATATAATTACTTTGTCTCATGTTATAAACATATTTCTTGATCACCACGTGGCATCTAGCTCGTGTGTCGCGAAGCCCGGCGTCCTTGACCTTGAAGTCTATACATTTCGTGTAGGAACAACGATCCAAGTATTTTTAAGGACCATTTCAAATCAATTTTTATTTAACAAAATTACAATTAGACGATAATATTTTTTAAAACTCACCCTTGCAATAATGTTCACTTCTTTATTTTAAAATTTGGCCGGTGACCAAAAACTAACTAGATCTGTTGTCCGTATGTTATTTATTGATTATCTATTAATTGACTATGGTAAATATGGATTGTTGTCTGGGCAATTTTTTTATGGCCATAGCAGATTTTCCCGGTCAGCTAGTAACTAAATCAGTAACGAGACCATTAAACAAAGATCTTAAATAAACAACGGCTGCAATAGACGCATGAACATCATGAATATGGATTAGTGTGAATCTAGCAATTAACTAGTGAATATTTTATGTTTTCAGGGACATGGCCCGGGAGGAGTATCTCATGCTAAATTCACCAACTACGCGTTTGATGTGACGGAGTTCTTGAGGCTAGTGGAAGTTTGCGCTGAGCACGTAAGGCAACGGAGAGATTTCAAGAACTTCGTCGAGGCATCGCTGCTAAGTAGGTCTCGTGACGAGCTCTAGAGGCCGCGTCTGCCACGCCAACTAGTGGCTGAAATGTGTACTTTCGGAATACTAGTAACCTAGCAAGTAGTTAAAATGTAATAATTTCTCCTTGACATTCTCTCTGTGTTTCATGCACGGTCTCTATGGATACATCTGTTCTACAAGGAGATATTATATGTAAGAAGTCATCCTTAATTTGTGATAATATAGGTTAAGAAAGTATACTCGTCATGTAACATTTAAGAAATAATTTTGCTCATTCGGTATTAATAGCATTTAACATGTATGTGGTATTTTATTATGTATGCAAACAGGGTTTAGTTGATGCACAGTACAGCACAGTGGTATCGATCGCGCCATCTATCGGATCTAAAACAATTAATTTTGTATATATTATATTGTTTCCGTGTTATATATAGTAGCTTAGAAATATAAGTTCTCTTTTTTAAAGTATTGGTCTAAAAAGCACATTATTTCTATTAATAATCATCAAATAAGTAAGCATTCCTTCTAAGATATACAGTAATTATATCTTGGAAGGAATGATTACCTACTTATTATATTATATAGTACTCCCAGTAATGTTTTTACTTTAGATATAAGGCCTCGAATAACTCAGTATAGACGGACATATGTGATAATTTGCTTTAAAAGTACAACTTAGTCTAAATAAGATTTTATACTCGTAATGAAAATATAAAAAGCCATAGTAACCCATGCTTAAGTCTTAGATTTAACTTCTAAAAATTAATATAACATTATCAGTCTTTCAGTTTTTGACAATAGAAAAATCACCTACTAGTTGTATTTCGCGACATCGCTCCCGATTATAATAGAAAATAGAAAAATTATGACATTAGATTATGTATTGAATGCTTTTAAATCATATTTTTATCGTGATAACAATTAGGTAGTTTTCCTGCTTAGAGCATATAACCAAGTCGGCAAAGCTGCCAACGTTCCCCCCTGCCGAAGTACATTGGCCATATGGCTATATATACGCCTTCAATAAAACTAGTTGACGTTCGACTGGCTGTCATTTCGTATCGCTGCCAATCGTGAATAAGTGCTCCCGAAAAATGTTTCATTGTGCAGTTTCTTTTTATAAAAGGAGATCCGCTACTTAAAATCTTCGAGATACCGTGTTTCTTATCATCTGTAAATAGAAACAGGACAAAAAAATATTATATTTATGCTAAATCTTAAAATAATTAATAGGCACTTTCATTATGTAAATATTAGTGGTACCTTGGTAGCTCTGAACGTAGTACTACCAGGGGTAGTGACTTCCGTCACTATCCCTGGTAGTACAGTACGTAACTGTCGTCATTCTTGAGATATTATGAAAATAGATGGTTATTTTAAAACTTTGAATTTTGTTTTTTTTAATCGTGACTTTTTTGAAAAATATGTGTCCTGTAGCAGCCAAACTGATACAATCTATCAAACTCTTTATACTTAAGTTAATTCTAGGCTGAATACGATTAATTTTAATTTTGGTGGAAATGGCACTTATGAAACCCATTGATTTAAAAGAAAAAACATTAGATGCTCTTCTTATTTGCAATACAGCTCACTTATTTTACGTGAAAAAGACTTTTAATAGTGCTCATTTTAAAGATCATTTCAAGCACTACAAAAAGCTGGCTGCTAGATGGCATTGATTAAATTTCAGACAAAATAAAAAACGGCTTTGATCTTTAGCTAGCTTAATATTGCACTTAGAATACTTTATAAAAAACCAAATTGTTTATTTTCTTACCTGCTACAATTTTGTTCTTTATAAATTTTTCGATAAAACCTATATTTGGGAGATATTTGCAAAAAACCGATGAAAAACGTGGAATTGCGAATTTTCAATTGCCAATAACTTGAAAGTATTGGATTTTTCGAAAAACTTTACTGATGATTTTTTGTTTAAAATTAGGCCTTCTATCGATATCCAAGAATATTTTAAAAAAAGAATTAACCCCCGAGAAGGGGTGGCAACCACCCCCAGGGTGGTAGCGGAGTTCAAATCATATTAACTTTTGAAATTAAGGGTAAGATAAACCTAATTCCATAAAATTAAAAAAAATCGGACCAATAATGCTTCAATGACTGCACTATTAGTGAGGGCTTAAACTGCATTTATACTTTTACTACTACTACTTTGCTGTTACTACTATACTACTGTACTATTTTGCTGTCGAGCTACTAGGCACCGGCGATATGTCTCTCTAGACCAGTGATTCTCAACCTTTTTTTGTTGCGGCACATATTTAACAATTTCAAAATTTGACGGCACACAAAGAAAAAGATAAAAATTATTTACTTACTACAATGCACTGTATAAATAGTTTATGACAAAAATTTTGAATATACGAAATACTACAATAATAACTTTTTAAATATTTTTCTTTTTAAATGATATAATTTAATAATATTAACATTAATATAGGTATATTTGCAAAATTTGGCCGGCACACTTTTGGAGTTTGGCGGCACACAAAAGTGCCGCGGCACAGTGGTTGAGAATCACTGCTCTAGACATACGACGATACTCTGCGGATTGGCTTCGGGTAATATACTTTCATGTACATTCTACAAAAACAAGGTTAAATACAACAGGAAGTCACGTATTTGTCATTCTTTTAAATCATTGAAATAATAAAATGTTATAAATTTTCCTATCTCTTTGCGTATAAAACTTTTGTAACAGTTACAAAAGTGTATAATATATACTATTAGATTGTCTTTACCAAATAAAAATTTTAATAAATTATTCTAAAATATATAAAGATTATTCTATAATAATTTTACCGTATTAAAATTATATTTAATTTAACATACCTATACAGTTTTATTTAAAAAAGGAAACGGCAACAGTTCGTTCATTTATTCTTGACTTCTCAATATTACTGCATGTATCACATCACTAATTTTATCTAAGTGTGCGTGTTGTTGACACAATGTAATATTGTGTATACGTGTTTACCTCTCCTCCCTCAAATAATATCAGAAAACGTTGTACTGTGATCGTTTGTATGGCATCTCTATTGGTTATATGCTCTAAGTTTTTTAGACATCCTTTTTATAAGCATAAGAGTATTGGCTGTGCAACATATGCAAACAGGCCTTTTTTGTACAGGGTTTAATAAAGGTAATAAGTTCCAATGCTCTGTACTTTGATTATTAGAATATGCAATTAAATTAGACAAGGTAACATTTTTTTAAAAGACGTTCCTTTAAAGATTTGATACGGATAAAATCTTTCAAATTCAATTATTAACAAACCATAAACAAAACGTATTATTATTTTTTTTTCATATGTAGGTAGAATAGGATTATTATTAAATAAGTTTATAAGATCTGATTTTTTTTCAATCATGTATAATGTGACTATTAAACTACTAGTATCTATCTTTAAAATAGTGTACCGTTTTAGTATTTGTATAATATATACAAAAGAGCTTTATATAATGTAAACTATTTTTGTAACATTGTGTAATTTTGTGCCAGTATTTTTTTGTTAACGTACATAACAATAAAAAGCTTTTTTTACTAAAACTTAATTATTTTGATAAAAAGCCTTAATTCCTATAAAAAAATATATTTTAATATAAATTTTGAGAAGAGAGATGAAAGGATTGTTTTTAATAATTCTGACGATGTAATCGGAACCTACTCCATACGTATAATACGACTCAGTTCGACTCCGCCAAAGTATTAAATGTTATGAATAATTTTAATACATTAGATTATCTACATAATTATAAG
>LUGF01026400.1:16950-41379 GCA_001625245.1 Calycopis cecrops
GGTAATGCTGATTGACTGTAAATCAGTTATATTATCACCATCATAGATCTTTCATTCCGATTTTACCAGATTGATTCATCCTCCAGACTACCTCTCTGACCTGACGATTTTTTTTTTTTTTTTTTTTTGATATAGGGGGGCAAACGAGCAGTCGGAGACATTTTCGTGACTACCGACGCCCATAGACATCCGCATAGACTATAGAGGCTATACAGATGCGCTGCCCTCCTTTCTACTCCCACCTCCATGGGCCACCAGCTACTTACACACCGCACGAAACGCGACAGCACAGCTGTCACTTCACGCCGGTCTCGTGTAAGCGAGAGGTACCACCCCGGTCGTGCCGGCCCAATTCGGCTGCATGCAAGCATGCAGTGTGCACTACCTCTTACAAAAATTTGGAAGCACAAACCAGACCGATAAATCATCTAGCCCACATATGCTACGCATGTATGTATTTTATAATTTGTATTCCCTCCTTCAACCAGAGCTCGAGTTCATCCGAATCTGAAATCAACCCCTACCTCCATTTGCAAACATCTCACATCATTCCATCATCAGCCTAGTTAAAGAAAAAATTTATTAATCAAAATCCACCATCCATTTCCGTTCGGGCGTCTCTCTTGCATCCAGCCGCAGTCATCCGTCCTGGCATGCTACGCATATCTTATTAGGAGCCTTCATTTGGTTTTAGTCCTCTTACTGATACCCTTCACATATCAGACTTAAAATCAGCCATGCCATCTGTGCACCTCTTTGCACCTATTGTCCGCTTCCTTGTTCACAGCATATGAAAAAGAGAACACATCTGTACATATATTCTTATATTGGAGTTATTGCTGCATTGCATCCCCTCAATGACCTATTATAACCTACAAACCTAACGAATAGTAACCATTCATTATTACCTAACCCTTTACGTTACGTACGTACGTTGTAACCCCTCCATGACCTATCCTAAACCTATACCCTTACACGATGCCTACCCAAAGCATTTATATAATATGCCAACCTACAACTATCCAGTGCCTATCACTTATAATCATCCCACTCCGAACCTACTTCGTACATAATTCATCCACCTATTATAAAAAAATCATCCTACTCCGAACCTACTCTGTAAATAATTCATCCACCTATTATAAATAAGCCTATATCTCCCTATGTCACATTCCATAACCGCCACATTTTTTTTCACTTGATACACAAATCCTATTCATTTCTTTATACCAATGTTCTCCTAAGCGCATCATTATACTACTCTTTCGATATGTGATTCCTATCCACAATAAATCAATATCCACCATACATAACCTATTATCCATAATATCCATCATAACTTACTATCCGCCATGACTTATCCAACTTGAAATTATTCAAAAAAACTATTACGATCGAATACATTGACAATTCAATGTCGATGATCCCTACCAGCTTTCTAACAATGCGACGCAACCTTCGATCGTCAAAGAAAATATTTTGTGACGCAAACCTCATTACACGATGTTGTCAAATGAATTTTCTTAATTTGACAACCGTCATATTCTGACAATATACCTTTTATATTTTACAATATAAAATTCTATTTTATATTATTTCTACAATGTACCTTTTATACACATACCTAAGCTCGTATTATATATTACAAAATGCATCCTATACCCCTATGTTACATGTATTTTACACTAACTATATACGACAATATTTTCGTCTCCGCCATCACTTTAATTCCGTGATTATAAATCATATAAAAATTCGGAAAACCCATCATTTCCTCCCCTTGACTCATTCAGCGCGTGTGCTTTGAAGTAACCACAGCTGAATGTATATCCGTTGAATATCCTTGTACTCGTAGATCCCTCTTTACAAATATAAAACACGCAGAAATTCTTATAAAACACACGCAGTAAATCGACGTTGCAATTTTTATGAAACTTCCTTAGCCCTATATCAATCTCTTCGCCTCGAACCACCGGAAACCCATGAACTGCACAACCTGTCGACGGCACGCGGGGACAGTCACCACACACAGGCCATCTTCTAACGTAGTTGTCCCCATTCTAACGTAATGCGTATAATTTCCCCCCATGAACCATAAAACATGACCACTTAACTTTTGATTTTGTGCATTTTCGGACATGCACTATCCATATCCTCTCTCCTCTTCCTCTTCAGGGTTTTGCGTTGCATCATTGTAACGCTGGTTCCCTCTTCGAGATCGACCGCGACGCATCCACCACTATAGTATCGCTAGCCGCTTATCTGTAGACTGTTCATGGGGCGTAGTCAACATGCTAGCGATATTACTTAAAAATCTGTAAAAATATCCTAAAGGACCCTAGATTATTACTGCCTAATCTTTCTTTCCCATCTGGGTTAATTCTATTCAATGAGATTACACATAAAAACACTTGGAGGTATAATCGAAGTATTTATTCATCATATTAAATACATTTTTATTAATATAAAATCTAGAACCTAGCGGTTCGGGGGTGGTCGGCAACGGGGATGGATTGAAGGAATGACGAACTCTCCTAGAGTTCGTCATTCCTTCAATCCATCCCCGTTATATCTGAATGTAATCTGAAAAATCTATCATTTTGTCAAACAAGAAAAATTCCCTTCTTGTTTGAATTTAAACATATTTTTCTTAATAGAAAAATATGTCAAACATAGAGGTTTCATTTGTAGCATGGAGTTTCCATGTTACATACGTACGTACTTTCAGAGTCAAGATGGATAAACCTGTCGACCTAAAAATCTGGCGATTGTTGTCGGTTGAAAGTTCTGTCGATTGTTGTCGGCTAAGGGTTGTACTTTTTTTTTTTGTTGACGCAGGGTAATGCCTTTACGCACGCTACCAGCAGCCTGGGTGGCTCCTGGTACAGTGTCGGGCTCGGCATTTGAGTGCCCCTACCGACTAAACCCCCTGCGACTGCCTTCAGCCGCTTTTGAATGGAGAGGTCCCGGATCTGCAGGCTACAGGACCCCCCCAGCGACAGGCTGACCTTGGCGAAAGACCAGACTTCTCCTCCTTAAGGACTGCCCGCCCAATCTTGGACCAGTCCCTACGGCATCGTGCCTGAGCGGACCGGGTTCCCATCCCGGCCCGACACGAATGCGGAGGAACTACTGGAGGCGCATCAGATAGCGCCTTCTTCGCTCCCCTGGCCGCCGTCTGCGGGCGGAGGCTTCAGTGGCCTCCTCCTCTTTAACCCGCTCATCGGCCTCCTTCTGGGCCATTACTGTCTCGCAGAAGGAAGCCAACGACTCATAGGACTCGTCATTGTTGAGCATCGCGGTGATGATGCTCGGCAGATACTAGTCCCCTCCGATGATTGACGTCAGATCGTGACGCAGCGCCTCCCGCCTCCTAAGAAAAACGTCCTCTTGCTTTCCATCAGTCTCCTTGAGTTCTCGATACACACTGTCCTACATACCTACTTTCCCGCTTTTAGGTCGAGTCAAATACCCTTTAGTTATGAATGACTGTGTTTGTTGGCCGTGGTGTTGTACCCATAGGCTGTTTCAAAATTTTCACAAGATTTCACTTTGCCGCCTTTTGTACACGTGTTTGGATCTCTTACACGGCTTCAAGTCATTCCTGGTAGAACACCGACCGACATTGTATTGTAACTAAGAAAATACAAATCTCTTGTCATTTGGGGTGGATGTTGCTGGAACGGAACACGATTAAACGATGAAATAGGTGTCTGTTGCGTCATAAAAGGCCGTAGTGGTTCTTGAACGGCTAAGAACCAGGAATTAATCGCCTGCGGTGGTGGTGGTACTCCACACCACGTATTGTTCCGCGAATGTATTTTTTAGACGGCTGTATTAGGACGTTAATCAGTTTCAGGGACCTTACATTGTACTGTCCTCTGTAACAAGTATCGGGTCTAAGACCAGATATTTGTTGCTTACGTGATGTAACAAGGTATGCCCCTCCAACCAGGATGGACATAATATCGTTCGTATTGTCTAATTGTGCCTAAGTATTCACTGTCCAACAGATTATTTGATTTCTAGTTTGGCTACTATGCAATAAAATAACACAATAAGACCAAGCAGCATCCAACATAAGATTAATCGTACCGAGATATTTCGATAATTCAGCCGGCGACGCGGACGGTACTTTTAGTTCGCAACAGATTTATCTGAGCGTCACTGGCAGGCTGTGATTACAGTAGTTACGAGCGGCGTCGTCGTTACAATTAAACTAGCGGTGCATTCGAAAAATATTAAATAAACGAGATAACATCAATAACACTTCGATTATTGTCTCATGCTTCGCATCTCTGTTCAAGAAGCATCACTCAAAATGAACTGCTATTTATCGTTTTAAATATTTTTAAGGTCATGTATTCAAAGGATAACGAGCAGCATTATTGTGCCTCTAGGCTCCGATAAGAGAAAGAGAAAGATTAAGACTATACAGGGTCATTTTTTGGTCACCGGCCAAATTTTAAAATAAGGAAGTAGACATCATTCCAAGATTGTGTTTTAAATGTTATCGTCTAATTGTAATATTTTATCAAATAAAAACCTATTTGAAATGGTCCTTAAAAATACATCGAACACTTGTTCTCACACGAAATGTATCGACTTCAAGGTCAGTGACGTCGGCCTACTGTGAGTCGCGAGTGTGATGCACGTGGTAACCAAGAAATATGTTTTACAACATAGGACAAAGTAATTGTATCTAATTATGTTTTTAATATTTTTATTTCATATATCGAATGTATTATTGATCTGAACCAAACCTGAAAATATGGCCGGTGACCAAAAAATAACGCTGTTTAATCTATATCTTAAAACAAAATTATTATTATTATTATTTTCAGTTAAGCGTGTCCCACTACTGGGCAAAAGCCTCTCTTTTCTTTCACTTCTCTCTGTGAACTGCTTTTTTTTCTTCTTAGTCGTCAAACTCTTGCAAGAGTGGTCGTGGTCGTCACATCAGGGTTGGTGACACGCTTCACAATCCGTCTCCACTCCTCTCGCATCTTTACCCTTCTCGTATACTTGTGCAGTGAGCCATCAAGCACAGCCTTCACCTGGTCAGTCCAGCGCATAGGGGACCTGCCACGTGGTCTTGTACCTTCAACTCCTGTACTATAAGGCGTTCTACTGATGTATCCTTCCGACGCCAAATAAGTGAGAATGCGAGCTTGGACGATGGAAGACAGACGCTGTCGGACGCCGAGCTCCTTGATGATGGAAATGTTGGTTCTGAATTCCGTCCACGATATTCCAAGCATTTTCCTCCAGCACCACATTTCTAGAACTGCTAGGCTAATCCTTCTAGAAGGAGTCCAGCTTGTCTCACCATGACGTCGAGGTCTGCCGCGTTGTCGCCGTCTATTCGGATGGCTGATCCATTGCGATGTGATAAAAATACTTACTTCAGTAGATATACCAAAGATAGATAAATACATCATTTAACAAAAATGTAGTTTTCAACACTTTTGCGATAAAATCATAAACCAAAACAAGTGCTTAAACATAAATGGTGGCAGATGGTGGAAAGGTCACAGAAAATGTCACGGTGGAATTTAATAGGTGTGAAAAAAGGAGATAAGAAGATTAATATATGTATATAGCTGCCATAAAAAACTGCCCACGTGTTGATATTTTAAGCAATGTTAGATACCTAGCTGCGTGACGGTATTAGACTAGATACCTTTTTTTTTGGTAGCGCAGGGGAGTACCTTTACGTACGATACACAGGAGCCCGAGTGGCTCAGCCGGGTACAGTGTCAGGCTCGGCAATTTAGTTTCCCCTACCGACTAAACCCCTGCTTGGTGCTATCATTGGAGGGTCCCGGAACAGGCTGGCCTTCATGCAATGGGGTCAGGTTTCCATCCTGACCACTGGCCCCAATACTCCAAAGGAACACGCCACCAATTTTTCCGAGTCGTCCAATTCCGACAAATTCCGCCAGTCGTCCTGTTCCACGCCGCTATTTGCTCGTTCAGAGGGACGGATGGAGGATCTCCTAGTGGAGCTGCTCTTTGTCTGGCCTCTCCCCCCAAGCCTGTCCAATATTGGTAGCCCGGTCCGGCATAGCCTTGAGGATCAAAGAGGCACGCAAGCCCTCCCCACCACGACAAGCTGGTTGCATCTTCGAGGGCAATTAGACTAGATACCTACGTCATACCTAATCAATAGAATTTACAATATCACTTTAATATTATATTGTAAAGCCTGCTGCCATATAAAAGATGGCGCCATGCTGCATTGCAACCGAAATGGGCCGCAACGAGCAGCATCTCGCTCAGATGAATCCGCTTTAAAAATTAGATTTCATTGTCGAGTTTCGTGCTGTTTGTGAATAGCCGGTGGCTCATTACGGGAGCATGGGGCGCAGGATCAGAATCATCAGCATGTGCCGATGTTAATGAGCAGCGGTAGTCAACAATTGGCTCCGGTTGCTCGTTTATCCCTTTGTGCTATTAAAAGCTTGTCACAGCGTCAAAATACATACATAATTCGAATTTCAATTAAATCGCTTATAATATTATGTGTGCAAAATTTAAACAAAATATTACTGAATAAGTTATATTTACGTATCAAAATGAATGGTTAGCAAGATCTCTTGTAGGCGGGGCTTCAGTCATCGTGGCTATAATTTTCGACTTATCAGATTGTATCGCTAAATAAGAATCAGACAACTAATTGAAATAAATTCTGAATTATGAAACGTGAGTCTTAAATAGTAGGTATTTATGAGGTGGACTTAAATTTTATATCTCTCGGTTAACGTTTTCAATGTAGGTAGGTATTTTAGTAAATAATAATGAAGTAAGTATATTGTAATATTCGAAACGTTTCGATTATATTGAAATTATAAAATAAAATTTGCTCTATTGATATAGATACATTTCTCTAATCATAGATTTAGAATGCAGAACAATTCTAAATCTATGGATATAATAGATAATGATATTTATTGTTAAAAAAGAAGTGTATAAAAAGTCTAGCCAGGGGAAAATAATTGATAATGTAAAGTTTTGTAGCAGTTGTTTTTAATATTAAAGTCACCTCATAATCAATCATATAAGATTTTGTACCTATAGCGTAGGTTCCTCATGGACAATTCGCGTAATCACTGGTACAATTAATTAACTTTAAAATGTTTGTTTGCTCTTGAGTATTAAAAAACGGAATATGGTTTGTTTATTTTACACATGAGTATATCACAATTAAACTTTAAACTACGGGTACTGATTTTTTCCCTAGGTACTTCAAAGAATAGCAAATCAAACGATAGTAAAAGCATTTTACCACTAATAATTTTCCGTAAGCTTACGACTTACCAGTTAGGTGTTGGGTTACCGTGAAGATAATAATAAAATACGGCGACGTACACGCTTGATCCTCGTATTCCCCTCAGACTAATCGAGTAACTTTATAAGAACATTTGTACTTGATTTTCATTTTAACAACCTGTATGTAGGAAGTAATGTTGATTGTAGCACAAAAACTCGTGTACCGATCTTAACTAATGAGTTGTCTATCAATCGTAATAACACAACAAAAAGTAGGATAGCCTAGTTATTACTATAAAAGATATTAAAAAGAATAAAATAAAAGCTTTGGGCCAAAATTATCTTTTTTTGGCCCCAGAATGCCCGGCATCCAGGCGGCAGACCCCGTCGACGATGACGAGATGAGCTGGGCTCCTTCCGGAAAGATTGTCGCTATCTGGCACATGATAGAGAGGTGTGGATAGAGATTAGAGGCAAAGGCCCAGCAGTGGGACATACCAGGCTGACAATAACAGCAAAAAGGTAGTTGTCAGCACGAACAAACGACAGGAATTGACTCTCTAAGAACGAAAAAAATATAATCTGAATACTACTGACCTACTAAACGCTATTTTCTTTCGCTTGGGTTGCATTTAAGTTTGCCCACGGGCGGGGAGATTCTGGCGATGAGAAGCGCAGAAGGACTGCCCATACCCACTAGACCCCAGTGGTGTTTGTTACCACTCGTCGGCCAGTCATGAGAACGCGGTAGCAAACAACGTCTCCACCAGCGGAGGATCTTTAGGATCTACTCGGGCGGGTCACTCCCATACTATGTTTAGTGTGTTCGAACACACTGCACTCCGGCAACTCGGGTCCTTCTAAGTAGATGGAAACTTCCCAAAACCTCAAGGCCTGCTAAAGCGGCCTCAAACATCGAATAATCCATAAATTTACCTAAAAGATAGATTGAGCGGATAAATTATAAAGTGTTTTCTTGGGAAAGTGAAGTGTTAATAATATACGGACGTTAATACGTATCACGTTACCTAGTTACCAAAATAAAACGCTAGTTACCCCTTATGCAATAAAAACTTTAGGTACTTACGTTAAATTACAGATATTTTTAAGAGTGTATGATAATTCCCTATTCCTACGAACTACTAGATATGCTACCTATATATTCGTTCGATGAGGTTGGTTCTGAAATATAATTGATATCGGCGATAGCCATCGCGCGTCGTAGGCGCCGACTCCGAACACAGTTAGTAATTTATCGAGCGGTAGATGCGCTTTAATACTGCTTCTTCCGATGACGATTATTTTATCATTAAAATTATAAAATTGTATTGTAGAATAAGTAATATCTCTGCTCTAACACAATAGTTTTTTAGAAATCAAGACCACTCAGTAATACGTAGGTGGCTTAGTAGCAGGTACCTCTTGCAATAATGGCATAAGTACAGTAGGTACTTGCTATTATAACGGTAAAACATTGAATTTTTTAAACATTAATTGTCTTGGACCACCAACTCAGCTTATTGACTCTATAATATTTAACCAACTTGTATTTACATATTTATCTACAAAGCTGTTTATTTAAACAATTTTGTACTTTTTTAGGTAAAACTTATGCACCCACTTTAGGTATGTAGAAAGATGGTTTTAAACAATCCTATTTTCTAGTGGATATTATTGAAAAAGTTATTACGTCAAGTGGATAAATTGAAGTAAAACTTATAACTTAAATAAAAAGAGACCGAGGCTGATTGGTCGGGCTATTAATTCGATAATAGCTGAAGCATTACGGCAAGAAGCGGCCGATTAACAAAAGCCAACAAACAGAAGGTAACAGAAAGAAGACAAACATTCGTGGCGCTTTCAAAAGCACGGTACAATAGTCGTCATCAATTACAGGCAATAGATCGCCCAACATCATTTGTCCGTCTGTCCGTTACTCGACTGGGGCATTCCCACGGCTCGAGTGAGTCGTGTTTGTTGTTGGAATATGTCCATCGAGTAATAGTAATAGAAAATTGTTTCTGATTGCATTCGCTCTCTAGTTTGCCCGATTTTTCCACTTTCTTATTGGTTTTGTTATCGAATCTCTAAACCGTTTAGAGTACCCCGTTTACCGGCCTGGTAGGCCCTATACTCATGCTCACAAATCAAATATTTAACTAAAAGAATGAAACACACTTATTGCAGTATAAATCAGTGATTGCATTCATAAAGAAAAACTCTAGTAACATATAATATTTCGAAAGTACAGAACTGCATTTATGCAGATTCGTGCAATTGGCTGTTATTTAATGTTATCAATAAGCCTGAAGAGAAATTGTTTCGATAAAAAGATAATCTCCCCGGAATCGAAATTGATCATTGATAGGAGGCGCGCGAATCTCGCCAGCAGCAATTCACCCACGCCCCATGTCAATACATCGCATTTCATTTCATGAACTCGGTATTTCCTCGTATACGATTATTTATCACGTACAGTTTTACCTTCACTGTAGACGCCCCTAATATGTGATTTAATCTCAATCTCGGCGACATGTGCTCATATAGCTCTAGATCATTTTCTAGACATTAGTTACGGATTTAGGCCACCTCATAGCAACCTCATTCCATCTCTCGGTCAATAAATATCAGATTAAAGTGCCGCTATTGTAGCCTTCACGCACAAACTAGTACCGTGGCTTTCAATAACGGTTCGCACTATGCAGATTATCACCACGCCGATAACCGCGACGTGAAAGCGATAGCGGCGACACGCGCACTGGAGCGGGCGCGGGCGCTCGGCGGGTGCCCGCCCGGTGTCCTGTCTCGTCACAGGCTCACGTTTAATGGATGTTTAAATACGCATTTATAACAGGATAAATGCAATGATCAAGTCATTAATATTAGGAGTGTTGTTAGTAAAAATACTGTGTACTTGTATAGACAACACTCTGAAAATTAGTTTGTTGTTAAAAATAAATACAAAATATTTAGTATAATATTTTATTTATTTTCATTACCTTTTCATTAATTAGGCTTTCGTGAAGCAAGTAACACCTACTTAATTTAAATACTGGGACACAGATTATTTAAATCGTATCAAATTTAAGAAACATTTAAAGTAAACAAGACATTACTTTGACCTTTAAATTGAATCGAAGAAAAAAATAATTGCGTCAACTAAAATGCTTAAAATATTGCAATGGTACATACCTAAAAGGGGGTGAAAAACTGGTAAACTACTCATAAGTTTCGTTTTAATCAAAACGGAACTAAATTTAAATATATGGTCATTAATAAAATGCTGCATCTATAAGCTCTATAAAAAAGCAGAAGGAGAATAAATTGACCCATAGCCGGTGGATCTTGAGAATGCACTTTTACTACACTCTTTGCTCTGCCGTTCCGTGCCGCTATGGGACCATCTACGGAAACTTCGCATAGTGCAGTGAACTCAATTCTTAACGAATTGGTCATAATTACACACAGTCCATATTGTACAGTAATACTAATTAGTACTAGTGATCAATTAGGACCACTATGCAAAACATTAATAATCCTTAGATGGTCCGCCAGCTGAACAGAGCTCATTTAAAATAACTTGCAGAAGCTACATTAATGATGATCAATTATTTATTAAATCATACGTTATGTCATTATATAACTAATTAAATTAATTACAAGAAGGCTCCTTAGGACTTCTCGCCAAAAGAGCGGCTCACGACTAGAAATTTTAATTTTTATTGCCGACGTTACTAAGCTTAAAAGCTCATCAATTAATCAACTCCTCTCCTGTCCTATAAGACCAATTCGTAACCAATTAGATTAGATATAAATAAAGAAATGACATAACAAAATCCTCTATATTACATAGAAAATTGCAATGCAAGATTGTGCGATGGTCCATTGAAATCAGAATGTGCTCATAAAGAATTAGGTAGGTAAAAATAAAAAAAAACACAAGGATTATAAATATAAGAAAATATGTCTCTAATTTTCATTATTTTCAACTCAACGGATTAGAGGCTAGTAGAAGACTGATAAGGGCTGTTTGAGACTTTCGCGTTTGTTACACAATATATTGTGGTTCCTTTACGTACGTCGGCTCGTGACCACTGCTGGTGTAACCCAGTCGAAACGTCGAGCAAAGGTGTATGTTTTGATTAGTACCTTTAATAAGTTATTATCGTGTTAAAACCCGTAAATTAACCACAATATCTGCATGCTTAATTTTAGTTATGACTTGGGAGTGTTTAACAACTAAATATTTTATGTCTAAAGTCATCTAATGTTCAAGTGTTTCATTTGACGATCAGCTAAAACACCTGACGGTCGTGCGTGACTGCATGATTTGATGAAAAGACTATGATACTTTTTTTGTCGAAATATGTACCGATATGGCGGTCAGGATACATTATCACCATCATCATATTGCAGTCCACTGTTGGACATAGGCCTCTCCCATAGCACGCCACTGGCCTAGAGCGTCGGCTAACTTTTCCCAATACAGCAGCCATGCAATCATCAAACGAGAAAATCGACTAGTGAGCATAACAATATAAGGGAATGTAAATGGTAGGAGATAATACACTAATGTCTTTTACAACATGTGTGATTGGGCAAGATCGTCTAGTATTTCACTTGATCATGTGGAATTGCATGTCGGAGACTAAATTAGTCAGTTCACTCACAATTCACCTAATTTTTACATATTCACTAGTAATTAAAATAATTTCTTTTATTGCAAATTATCGCTTTAAATTCTCTGAAAGCCTTTGTTCCTGGTTATTATATAATATCAAATTGAGGCAGGTACCTAAGTCTGTGTTTGAAAGCTCCGCGACTGGAAAATTCACATAGTGGGAAAGTTCATTATTGGGATAGTAAGTAGGTACTATTAATTATTTATAAGACTAAGTTAATACTAAGCTATAACTAAGAATTGACATAGTTAACCTCTTCCATAGGAATAAAATAATTATGTCAATTCTGTAGTCTACTCATTAACAAATAGAGGACTTAAAGAGGTCCAATGGTCTACCTTGAGACAAACAGTATCTTATTTTCACCAACAACACTCATGACAGAAATCCGGAGACGATTGTGCACATTATAAATGTTATTCTCAATTATGACATTAACAATGCTGCCGACGTCAAGATAGCTTCTAAAATTGTATGGCTTATATTAAAATAGACGTTGATCACACATTTGTGCCTATGTCGTAATAGTTTTGTATATAAAATTTACAATTGGCCTAGAACTTGTCACTTGCACTTGCTTAATATACTCAAATGAAGCTTATTCAAACCGTTTGTTAGCGTCTACGAGTTGACGTGCTCGCGAGTTGCGACAGATAACGTCAGTAAACAAAAAAGCATTGAAAGAAAATCGGCACTATAACTTCACAGCTTACTTTTCATTACAAATCATTAATAAGATTATTTTAAACCAATTAATTTACGAAATATAAAACGAATGTTCGTGTATTATAAAATAAATGTAATTTAAAACATATTTTATGGTCCCAGTCGTAGGCGAGTTTTAGATGTTGACTGTACTCTTTTCTAAATAATGTGAGTTAAAAGCTTCTGTCAGCTGTCGATTGTGGGTTTAAGCCCTTGCGAGTTTGTCACCTGTGACCTGTAATTGATTTGATTTATAGTTGGGTAACCAGTAAATACGGCTTACCTTTATATTTTACGTTTAGTACAAAATATTTGCTCGGAGAAATTGTACCACAACTTTCCAATACATATTAAAACAGGTTTATGAAAATTATATAGTGCAAAGCTTATGATTTTGGTACCTACTCGTAAACAGGTAACATTTTAGTGATTGACTAACTTATTACCTGTATACAACGACCATCGCGTCATACGTTACACCAATAAGCCCCATCCCTTGTTTATTCAACTAAGAGCGAGGCCCAGCACTAACCGGACATCGTCTTTCCATCTTGTTAGGATACCATGGCTGTGTCAAATCGTTGTTTACGGAAAACGCACAGATGACCTACGAGTACCCACCATTCAAATTACTGGGCGCTAAAACGTCACATCCCTACGTAATCTCATCGGAGTTGTTACGATTTGATTATTGCATGAAAGAAAAACATCAATAATAAAGGTAAAAATGTATATAAAGAAGAACTTATAAGATAATATAATCTTATTAAATAATATACTTTTTTATACAATTTCCACTTTTATTAAACTCAATTACAATTTAACACAACCGGTTTCGATTATTCATCATCAGGTAATCGAAGCCGGTTGTGTTAAATTGTAATTGAGTTTAATAAAAGTGGAAATTGTATAAAAAAGTATATTATTTAATAATATTATAATACGAATTTCCATCAAGAAGTGACAATACATTCCATCAACTATTATAAGATAGTGAATATTTTTATTACATAAGGGACAGAGAACCATCGCTCATCGGTGCTGCTTATTCACTACCAACGTCCAGTCACATCGGCACGGTTATGTAGATGAGATGCCCACCTTTACCTCATCATCCAATATACCATTGAACACTTATAAACCGCGCATAGCTATCACTTTATGGCATGGCAGTATCATGTACGCTAGAGGTACCTCCCAGGGCACCGGCCCGATTCAGCTGAAATGCAACCTCTGACAAAAATAGATATCAAGTACAATTTTTAAATATTTATTATAAGTATAAATATTTTACAATCTGTTCCTTTTAAATCTATACTCGGATCTTAAATATTTTTCTCCATTTTTCGTTCGATTTTTGGGATATTGTATCGACATTACCAAGAATTCCGAATTGAGCCAATAAATTTGTGCACTTTATGTTGCTTTCAAACAATTTAAAGTATAATATAGAGTTTGAGATGCACTGCGAACATAACAACAACAAATATGATTCTACCTTTTAAGGCATGAAGTAAGATCGACTTACGGCGTGGGTGAGGTTCAACAGAAATATGTGTCCTGATACTGGCCATTGATGACTCTTAACCTTTTCCACTATTACACGTAATAAAACTTCACCTATAAAAAATTGTGACACTGACAGATCTGAGTGTTCCCATTCGAGATCAAGTGTTTGAATAAGTCCACATTCATAGAGATATAAAGAAAGAATAGGCTACAACGGCACGGCCGGCGTGGCACGTTATTGCCAAAAGGACAGCATCGTTCAAATTCGATCTCAACGGTTCTCAGTCTATAATTGACAACCGTAGATGTGACATCTCCATATTTTTTCAAAATTTCTAGCTGTTCAGTGGTTATATGCAAAAATAGAAGTAGATTAAAAAACTAAAAGATTGTGGCATCATATACCAACGGCAAGTACTAAGAAAATTACATTTAATGTATTTCTATTAAAAACTAAAAAATTAGACCAAAAATGTCATCTCAAATTGCAATTAGATCGTTCTAAAACATGATACATTGCCTGTTAAGTATTGCCGTGCGTTATGTCAAGTACATTCGGAACACGCAATGTAAGTCGTAACGTTACAAAAAAGCCGTAAAACTGCAATGGATTTTCATAGTGTAGGAGGAGAAGATGTGCTTCGTAAAATGCGCGTATTATCGATACTTTAAACTTTGCGCGGGGATTGATAATTAATTAATTGATGAGATTGTATTAGATAATACCTATATTATAATATCAATATTATAATGACGAATACTTTACTTTCTGAATATTATATAGGTATAGTAAAATGTATTGATATAGTATTTTCTTTTAATTTCATAGATTTCCACGTAACAATACATTTAATAACCTCTATGGGGATGTCTATGGGCGTCGGTAGTAATTCCGACTGCTCTGTTTGTCTCCATAAACTTAAAAAAACCGTCCGAAACACAATAGCATGGTCATAACATTTAATAACAAAAATAATCCAAAGTAACTATATTCATAAATCTATATCTATCCCAAGGTATGTTTGAAGGTATGTTTGCTAAACGTCAAGTTTATATGTTGGCTACATCAGAACTCGTACAAAATGTGTTCGATTGCCCATCTATTTATTTCTGATATCTATGTCCACATTGTTGTGGTTTCGTTCAGTCTTATGTTTATTGGAATATATACGTCTTAAGTTCATTGTCAGGTTTTAGATACAGTTTGGTGTCTCAATCCGAGTAAGTCGGCTGGATTTAACTTTCACCTGATGATTCATGGCAGCATGAATAGGGATTAACTAATTCGCAATACTTAACCGGGAGGCTATGATTTATAAATCAGTATTGTAATATTCAATTTTAGTTCCTCTACAATTGATATTTCGATGTAGAGAAAGCAAATGAGCAGTTAGCATCTAATGAATGTAAATATGGTGTATCCATTGCGGATGTTTAGTGTTGCCAGGATAAAAATGTGTTGTCATAATTTACCTCAATTTTTGTTCGTCCGAAATTTCCGTTTTGAACAGTCAAATTGTGTCTCCATTATGTATCTCCGTGTATTCGAAACGGGGTTTACAAGATTTACCAACTGGTCCAAGGGCGCTGGATTTCCTCTCTTAGTATAATTAATTATATCCATTCAGAGGTGAGGAGGAGAGGAGAGGTGCTTTAGAGGTATCGGTTGCATAATTTTATCAACTCCGAATTTTTTTAGACCTGCTAATCTCTAAAATAGCTTACCTAACAACAAAAATTACCTACACTGCTGTTTATTTTTTCTTCCTAAACATAATGATATATACGAGTACTAACGTTGGAAGATCTTCATAATTCTTTTCCTTTTTTTTTCTTCTCTTTTAAAGGGAAATCATCGTAAACATCGCTCCATATAGGTACCCCACTTGAAACTCAATTCTGATTGACACCAATAAAACTTAATATAGTAAAGTTACTAAAATTGTGGTTAAATGTATTAGAACCGGAGTGGGATCTTCGATTGCTATGACAATATGATATCTATTTCCTTTACTAGACAAGTTGATCACGCTATTATTTTATTGAATCGAAACCACGTGAAGTGGGTGTAAATAACTTTATAGATTTGTTAACAGAGATTAGCTAGAGATGAAACTAAATAAAATTGTCGATAACCGACAATAAAATAAACGTTCGATATGCAATCGGCTTTATAGAGCTCTGCCACGTAGGGTACTTGCTTATTGTGCATTGATGCCTTTAGTTTTATAGTACTCTAATGATATTTATGTAAAGTTGTATCACCTATTTACTGATCATCACTATCATCATCATTATTATTGACCCTTTTAATACAAGTGTCTCTTATAATGAAAGACCGGACAGTTAATCACCTGGTACTCGCATCCATCCCGCACCGATGAATCAGTCAAGTTATCAGGCATTTTTTCTTCCTTCAACAAGAATACTTCAAAAGGCAAGGTTGTCGTCTGTTTATTATATACCTTATTTTATTTAACACTTTCTGCATGCTGGAATAATTTAACAATATGTTAATAGTTCATTGACGGCTAAGTAAAGGGTTTGTCACTTTGCACAAAAGTATCTTTAGACTCCAGCCATTAAATCGGTATTTGTATGAAAATATCTGTTATGCAATGATGATGTCATCTTATGATTCAAACGACTGGGGCTTCATTATAGCTCAATTATGTACATCAGGATCTAATTATGATTAAATACAGAATACTTACATTATTATTTATGCGTACTTATTAAACATGTAGTAAAGTATTATATTTAAAGTAAACATATGATAGTAATCATATATTTACCACCTACTCTATTTCAAAGGCTATCTGCCCTTTAGAATAAACTAATCAAGCAAAATCATTGAAAGTAAGTTTATGTAACAAAATTCACAACCCTAATTCCAAGCACCTTAATCGCTGTAAATAAATGCCTTAAGTTAGTTATCAGTCTGCACATTCAGTCGGTATCAACTTTTACCAACATCAATTTGATCCGTACACGATTGTAAAAGTTGTTGACAATTTCACTAAGTACGACCACACTGACATTTAGATTAAGTAACTTTGTACGCTTCGAGATTTTAACAATGTAAGAAATGTGCCTAGATTGGAATATATTCCTACATCTCACAATGGATTTCCCGATGATTTATTAGAGTTTACTCCTTAAGAAATGATACTTAGGGCCCGTAGTGAAAAATGTGAGGAGTAAAATCGTGTCAAACTTTTTACGCTCGACGGAACGCTTTACGTCGCTGACGTTTCTTGCGCACATCTTACTCCCGAGTCATGTTCATTCTTATGGAGGAATCTCTAGTAGGAACTAAGAAACAATTTTTTATACATTGTTGTCGTCATCAGACGCGGTCGAGACACAGATAGACAGATAAAGATAAAAGCAGAGGCATCGCTTGTCCTGAAAAGCGCCAAACGCCGCGGGCGTTACGTGCTTCGCAATTTAAATTGAACGTCAAGCTATCGATTTACATAAATCACGCTGACCATTTACAATTATTTGGCTAAATATTTATAAATGGTTAGCACGTTCTTGTTGTGGCCATTTTTGCTTATTTTACAAAACATGTGACTTGGGAAATTAAAAGGAATTTAAATAAAGTTTTTCATTACAATAATTTCGAGTAAACTTAAAACATGACTGACATACAAGACTATGATATAAGCTAAATTTTATAACTAGCTGTGCATTACCTACATTAAATCTATCCCAAGGGAAATATCCATTTTTTCCAAGATAAGGAGTAAATTCCAAATTGACACACACGTAGATCATAATCCGTTAGTACCTACCTATGTGTGCCAAATTTCAACCAAATCAGCTTCGTAGTTTTAACGTGAAGGAATAAATAAAATACAATCGTTCGCTTTTATAATGTTAGTAAACACTTCTATACAGATGACTAAACAGTGAAATAATTTACCGACTCGTGCCCATCCCGTCAGGTGTTTACGAATATTAAGTATAGATAGATATAATACTGAGCACTTACTTTACAGTCTTCAGTAACGTTCTTATAATAATACATACTCACGTATTTCGTGTAGGTAGGTATGTATGTGGTGCAAATCTGCGCATTAGCGTTTACATTCACTCAAACCTCTGCAGTAAAGCAGATTCGCTGCTAAGTGGGCGATGCGCTCGTAATCTCTATGCTCAATGTAAATTTAAAGTAAAACGTAAAAATGCACAATATGTATTGTTAAATGTTCGGTGCCGTGTAGGCGGTAAGCAGGCGGGCTCGGGAAAGTTTGGGACGTTAAATTTTTTTATTGCGGCGATTTATTTGTTATACGACAATCTCTGTACTTGCGTAAATTACGATCTTCATTTTAATAATATTCGTTAAGAGTTTTTACGACCTCCGAATTGTATATCACTCAAACGCTAACAATGTTTATATCGATATTTAATTATTGTTTTCCAGTATCGTTAGCCGTAAAGTATATAAAAAATGTCCTTTTAAAATTGTAATAAATGTTGTTACACGAAAAATTAACACAAATAAAAGTGCAGTGATTTAGATCGCACACGACCTTTTACAGAAAAACCTGTAAGTTTAGCTATTGATAACTTAACATGCATAAGTATGTGTACTTACATGTAAAATTCTGTACTATGTAATAAGATAATTATTATGAACTTTCATCCTCCATGGAATCATTGAGAAAACAATAATAATTTCATTTTTATTTCAAATGGTTAACTTGCTCAAATTTTAAAACTCAGTTATAGAAACGCATTTTTTCAAATATCTATTTGTATACACGTACCGATAAGGTTAGTACATATTTCAATGATTTACTTACAAGTATAATTAATGTTACTATGCAATATGCATATCTAATATGTGTCGTCTGTTGATCACCAGTGACTCGATATATAATCGTTAAAGAGCTATACTGTTACCTAATTTAATTGCGCGTCTCTCGCCTCCAGCGACAGACACCTGTGTTCTGAGCTGGCCTCGGGGCTCGACCTCGGTATCAAAACTTTTTTGTCGATCATCCTCTACCATTATAAATATTCTTGATATTCTATTCCTTTTTTTGTTTGACGAACGCACTTAGTTTTTTGACTAAGTTGATGACGCTACACGGTTTTCATGTCCATGTCTTAGAATGCTCTAAATGTGAATGTCAGCAATCAACATCGTCATCCGCCACTAAGAAAGTTAAATTAAAGGAATATCAAAGCCGACGAGTGACATTCAAATTCCATGTAAAAACGAAATTCGCGTAAACTTGTAACGTTCAAAATCAAAATCAAAATCAAAATCAAAATATTTTTATTCAAAATAGAATTTGAAAAATTGCTTTTTGAACGTCAAAAATTTAGTCTACCACCGGTTCAACTCTAGCCCTGTCCTGAGAAGAACCGGCGAAACAAACTCAGCGGGCCTCATTCATTTTTTTCAGTAGTAGTAGTTCCTCTAGTAGGTACCTACAGCCTAATGATTGTGGTCAGTTTCGGATTATGAATTAAATTATTTAAAACATTGGCAGGATCAGAGCTGCCTGAAGTAGATTATATGTCTTTATTTATTTTACGCTAGCAGACCACCCCCTACTTCGAAATGAAACATACGTTTTATATAAGGTTTTACCCCTGTTCCTTAAAAAATCCTTACTTAGCTAGTCCCTAAGTCCTAAAAGTAAAAAGTACGATTTTTCAGCTCGATCAGCCAAAGTTTCTTGTGTTGATTTGTCAGCTAGTGAATCAGGACTATATAAAGCGTACAGGTTTTTGTCGAATTACCTCGTCTGATTGTTCCATCAATTGGCCCCATTTTTTCGTTGCTCGCGCGTCCGCCGCGGCCTGCGAGAATGGCACGCGGGAACAATGGCCGCAGCGTCCGCGAGCTCGTGGTGGAGCCACGCCTGCCGTGTTCTGCGAACAGCTTGACGGCTCGGATAAACGTGGGCCTTATTTAAATATTTATGAATGCGATCCTGCGCGTCGTCATTAAATGACAACATAATTAAAAGCCACACAAATTGAGATCTCCCAACGGCGTAATGGTAGAAATAATTGAAATTTAAATTTTTGATTGTTTCCGTCAGTTTTAATACGTATGTACGATTACAAAGTTTAATAACTATATGTATAACTATATACGATGTTGCATATTAAAGCATATGATGAGATTAGCCTCTATTAAATTTGGCGTCAAGATATCTAACCATATTCTTCTATATAAATGGTTTATATATTACTGTGAGTACCTATGATCTGCATATTACATCTAACTTGTCGCTGTCGCACTGGGTATATCAGAGTTACAATTAATGCTCTTAAGATTAACTGAATTGACTGATATTTAGATATATTGAATATTTCGAACCCACCTGTTGCAGTTGTCAGCGCATTCTCTTTTGCTGTGACAAGACTACATTCGTTAATAAAAATAAATAAACATCTATATGACTAGTGTTCATTAAGGCCATCTTTTATCAAGGAATATACTAGAGCAGTCAAATGATAAAAGCGAGAGTTAATTTAAACACTGGTAATTAAAAAACTTAACAATCAAATAGTCTCTATAATTGTAGAGCACAACTACTTTTATTGATAAAGATCTGTTTGTACATTCAATTATAATGATCACTTTTTATTTTAGTTCATTAAAGCTGACAAGCGCTTTTTTAATACCAGTAGCACATCGAATAGTCTGTTAATTGCAAACGGGCACGCGACCGCCTCCAGCGCTTCGCTGCTGCTCAAGTGCTTTGCGCTTGAAATTAGTCGTGTAGTTATGATTAATCCTTGGCTATTATTTAAGTTAGGATTAGACATTAGTGATGGGATCGCTAAAGGCTAATATTATCTGTTTATGTCCCCATCTTCAACTGTGTACAAGTTGTACACGTACAACTAGGCGTCTCCCGCTCACGTAATACCGTACAAAGTGCCAGTAACTCTATTCCGTTTGTTGCCGTGTGTGAGTTTACGCTGGCCCGCTGCTTGTAGGGGAGAACGTACTGACGGCATTACGTTTGCACAACAATTATGCGAATACCTATAAAAGCCTCGCAGCTCCTTGGTCCTCTTATGTGTACAAAAAAACGATAATTCTGGTAGAGGTGGTTGTTGTTGGCTCCATGAGATCTTTTGGGAGTTATGTATACTATTTTTTTTTGTAACGCAGGGGAATACCTTTACGTGTGCTACCTAGGAGCCCCGGTGGCTCAACCGGGTACAGTGTCGGGCTCGGCAACGGGGTTGCCCCTATCGACTAAACCTCTGCGGGTGCTTTCAGCAAGCAACAGGGCCCCTACAGCGACAGGCTGGCCTCGGTGAAAAGGCCAGACTCCTTGGGGACTGTCCGGCTGCCTTTGAAAAGTCTCTACTTCAACGTTGGAACCTTACAATAGGGTTAGGTTCCCATCCTGAGCCTTTATCGAACCCAACACTGTCGCACCCAATGATATTAATAAAAAAAAATTGTTTACAATCTCATTGGCCGCACCTAACTCATTGAAGTACACTTGAAACAGTCCGCACAGATATTTAAAAACCTATTATACGAAGTCTTCCTCGAATTAATAACGCACATAATATGTTCCATTGTCAGGTAATATTTTTGAAAAAAAATATATTCATTATCATCACCCTCATCTGTATCTTCATATTGCATGACATTGGTCATCTACGAAAACACGCTAAGAATATTAGGATTCTGTGTACTATATTTTAAAGACTTTTTATTTGCTCGTATCGAATAGACTCAAGAACTACCAGGCCGATTTAAATATTTTTTTCACAAATAGTAAGCTACATTAACTGTAAGTAACGTCGACTATATTTTATAACGATTGAACAATCATTACTTTAACGCCAACCAAGTGGGCACGGGTAGGCTAGCCATGTATAAATGTATATTGTATTACAAATTTAAAATATCTATTCATCCATAGTAATTTAAAAGAAAGCAAAACACACATATAGCTAAGCGTATTTAAATAATAATTTGTTGTTTTCATATAACTTGTATGTCGGACGAGGAAAGCAGCGTTTTTGCATCCCTATTTCTTACAAAAGAGACCTGTGTTACATTCCTGTATGATGGAGCATTCCCAACGTTCTCAGCAAATTGTTTTAGAAATATGCACACTTACCAGCCAGATACCAGCCGAGGTCGCTAATTAGGGTAATCATAATTATCAAACATAACAAAAATAATGCCTTACGGTTAAGGGGTATTTAAACGTCATTAAGTAAGTGACATTTCCGTAAATATTATCTCGAAGCGAGAGAGATTCATGGAGTAAATATTATTTATTACGGTTTTGTGAATTATGAAAATTTGTGAGCAATATGGGGTAAAAAGCACGGGCTAATTAAGAAGGTAATGTAAGCAGTAAAACTGTGCTTATTTACTCACATGTTATTCACGAGATAACGTGCAATTTTACTATACGTAGTCCCGGATTAAGTTAATCCCGGGTCGGTGGAAATTTTATTCAAGGATCATTGATCTACTATCATGCTCACATATTATGCTCGTGTCGATTGGTAAAGGTTTCGCTCCTCTGGAGGGTACTTCGAAACGCGACTTTTTTTTTTAGATAGAATCTACGCTAGCAGAACTGAAAGCCCAGTGCAGCTTCGTCTGTATGAGAGGCGAGTGCCCTAAGGTAGCTCGAGCCTCTGTAATTTGTGGTCGATGGGGGTGCAGACCCCCCCTTCTTTCCCAGCTAACCTGGGAGTAGGCAAACCGGAATATTGAGATTAATAGGTTATACTATTATTATCTTGGCCAGGAGGACAGCGGATGTCCTCCTTTCCCCCCCTCTGACGGAAGGGAGCAGCTCACGCGCGGCAGCTAAAAAGTGGCCGACACGGGTCTTGAGCTAGAAGAGCTCTATGAGCTATCATGACTGGGGGACCCGGACCCCCCCTCCACCACTGGCGGGTGAAACGCGACTGTTCCATTGCTACTCTAGCTACGTGGTAATCCGGTATGTTCTCACTGTTGTTTGTATAATGCTAAACCTTTCTAAAGGCGACACGGCTGCTGGTGAAATGTGAAATAATAAATTGTATGAAGTAGACAAAGCAACCTACAAGATGTAGGCGTTAAGAGTAGGCAAAGGAAATAGAATACTTAAACTTATTTTACGAAATAAACTTTGTTGTCACACTATAAAATGATTTAGTTTAGATCGTAGGTATAGATATTTAGTTTTTATTGCATCAAGTTGTTTTAATCAAAATAAAATTATACATATATCATTTTGAACGTCAAAACTCTTGTCATCTACTTCCTTCTTATGTTCATAGAAAGTCTATCTAAGTTATAAAATATAGTTTTAGACCAATTACTCAGGAATTCGGTTATGGGTATAACGTTTCGAATTAATGTAAAAATTGTTATGATTACGAAAAAGAGTATGTAGTGAGCACCTAGCAGACATTTACCCCCTTATTAATAAACATAAAATAACTCTATCCAAGGATTAACCTAGTTATAAACTGACATCTGTCAAATTCCATAATAAAAAACACTTAAAAAGTGTGGAATTTGCAGATGTCAGTTTATTACTAGGTTATTACTTGGATATAGTTATTCCATGTTTATTAATAAGGGGGTAAGAGTTTATCATTACTTTGCCTAAGAACAAAGAACGTCATAATCACTATATTTTTTTTTTTTTTTTTTTGTTTTCGCAGGGGAATGCATTTACGCACGATACCCGGGAGCCTGGGTGGCTCTGAAATCGGGCCTGTGTCGGGCTCGGCGTTTGGTACGCCCCTACCGACTAAACCCCTGCGGGTGCCTTCAGCCGCTATAATTGGAGGGCCCCGGATCTACAAGCAACAGGGCGCCACCAGCGACAGGCTGGCCTCCGTGAGAAGGCCAGACTCTTCCTCCACAGGGACTGTCCGGCTGCCTTTGAACAGTCCCTTACTCCACGATGGAACCGTGCAATGGGGTCAGGTTCCCATCCTAACCCCTGGTACCAATGCTCCAACGGAGCACACTTCGCCGGTCGTCCGAATCCACGCCGCCATCTGCTGATTCGATTCAGAGGGACGGTGGAGGACTTCGGGCACTGGCTGGTCCTATCCGCGGGGCAGCGGACCAACCATCAAACGGCCGCAGAGGACAGGGAGGACGGCAACGACACACCGTATCTCCTCTTCCTCTGCGGCCCCACCGCCAACGCATCCAGAGCGGGCCTCGGCAAAGCCCACCCGACGCGTCCGCACCCGGGATCCCTCTTAGTTCACCGTGGGAGGCAGGCTCAAA
>LUGF01026400.1:49604-95649 GCA_001625245.1 Calycopis cecrops
GTAACTGCAATATATGTCATTGCAGTTTTTGTATATCAATATTTGCCGAATACTTGTATGTATGTTGAATCACGATAACTGCAGAGAATGAGAAAAAAAATGTCTCGTATTTTAAATCATACTAATATTATAAATGCGAATGTAAGTTTGTTTGTTACCCTTTCACGCGAAAACTGCTCAACCGATCATCATGAAATTTTGTACACATGTTCTTGGAGGTATTAG
This sequence comes from Calycopis cecrops, assembly GCA_001625245.1. Classification (NCBI taxonomy): domain Eukaryota; kingdom Metazoa; phylum Arthropoda; class Insecta; order Lepidoptera; family Lycaenidae; genus Calycopis; species Calycopis cecrops. The sequence goes on from LUGF01026400.1 coordinate 49,830, forward strand.
AAGTAACATAGGATAGCTTTTATCCCGAAAAAATGTTCCTGAGGGATGCCATGGAATGATTTTCCACGATATCGAAATTTACGCGGGCGAAGCCGCGGGGCGCAGCTAGTACGTAATAATTTCCTAAGGGCCGATTTTTCAATCCTCAGATAAAAGATAACCCTAGGAATAAACTATCTCTGTTTCATTTTTTATTTCGTGTATAAGTGCGATGAGTATAATTATTCCTAGGGTTAATTTTTATTTGACGATTGAAAAACCGGCCCTTAATAAGATAAATTAAATTAAAAAAAAAACATTACTTTTTAGAGTCTGCTATGTGGTCACTTTATCATGGTTGAAATTCAACATTACAATTTTGATTATGGAGATTTTTAGATGAAGCTAAGCTTAGTAATATCGACACAATCATATAATTGTAGACATTCGTGACCAATATATAACGTACTTATCCTGCTAAACGTGTTAAATAGTATCAAGTGTGGAGAGCTGCTCATAATCTGATATTTGGGTCAGATGTAAACGGATAACTGCTTACAGCACCACGTAAGCCTTTTTTGAAAGTGCGTCGGCGTCGGCGCCGCTCCGGCGAGCACAGGTGCAGGCTGTTGCGGATCACTTCGAGATAACATTAGCATTATGCTTTACTAAAGTGTCCACACCAATATATCTCACCAATATATTTCTTGTCAGATTACTTCTCATTTATATGGTCTTTTATCGCCTATGAAATAAATGGACACTTTGTAGGTGTTCTTAGTAATTATTAACGGTTTTGTAAGATTTTACTTAACTCAAATATTGATTAACATGTATTTATCAAATCTTGTAAACTGTTTTTCCAACTCTTCCTGATATCCGAGTGACCAGAAATTTAGAATAGACGTTTACATTGAATGACAATGTACAACTAGGTTTATGATATGTGTGTATGTAATATAAGTATTTCTAAATAATTATAGCGTTTCATTTCTAGTTTTTACTACTTAGTTTGTTTTATAAATTAATACACCTAGGTCCCTATAGAGTAATTTAAAAGTCCGCAATGGCCATTTATATTTAATTGTCTCATGAGCTGCTGTACCAAATTTAGACAATACCCGGCCCGCATTCGCCGCACGGTGATCACATTATAAGGCGCATGAACCATGCGGCCGCACGAAAGGTTAAGGGCACAAGGCACCACGTGGGAGGTGCCAGTTTAAGAAACCCGAGATCCTGTCTTGTTCACAAATGGCGTCCATATTCCTAGCAACTTTGTCCCGCAAAAGCAATAAGCAGGTACTCTGTTCTATGTGAAATAGTTTAAAGTTGTTTCTATTGTACTGCAACTTATATCCGTACATCGTGTAATGCGAGAACTCTCCTTATGTTCCTCGCGACACCTTGTTTGAGATTTATACCTCGGCAATCTTGGATTGTACTATGTAGCAGGAACAATGAAACGAAAATATTAGGTGATATCATTTTTTAATGTCCCTGTCAGGTCATGTGTGAGCAATTTTTATAGAATTAATTTATTATTTTATTAGTCCATTGAAATGTTACATGAGGTTTGCATTTTTTAAGGGAGCAATTTTATTTTTCGGACATGTGTGGGGGGTCAATAGAAGCTTAACCTCAAATTTGTGGCGTCGCCACCCCTTGTCCCCCGGCCGCCATTGTGCTGGCAAAGCTGCAGCAACATCATGGACATATCAACATTATTTGAAACATGAAATACCGACAATGACACCAACCTAGATGAATTACTGGCAATGACATCACAGACATTTACCTCGGATACTGATTTAGATCTTGACCATTGCAGCATTTCTCAATAAAGAAAAAAAATTCATAAGCTGGGGTGGAGCGCCTCGCCCCCGCCGCTGCTGTAGGCTTGGAAGCTTAGATTGGTATCCAAAATTTTCCATGCTTTTTCCAGCTCAAAACTTTTGGTTCACAATAGTTGCTTCTACAAACTCTAAATACTTTTGTATTGGCGAAATATGTAGCACAACTAGAAGAATACGTAGGAGGGAACCGACAGCTGTGCTACGTAGGACAAATAATAACAAGATTTTTCTAGCACTTAAGCCTTTTCTACCTGCTTACCCTAAGCAGAAAGTCTAGATTTTGTATTGACATAAACGGTAATAAATTCTATTACTCTTATTGTATTCCTATGAACATTCGAGAATGTTCGAGAATCGGAGCGCTCTAGATATAAGAATAAAATTGAACAACTTAATAGTGGAAATGGTTAGTAGAAAAATCTTCTACAAAACCCCTGAAATGTCATTTTATTGTAAATATACCTGAAAAAAGTTATAACTAGGAAAAGAAAATTTGTTACAAAATTTTAAAATACTTTTATTTAGAACTTTTTATTGGACACCTGACGATAGGAATAAAGTTGTAGACAATTTAATTAGCTACTTTTAATGTTTAATAAGATTTTCTGTAGGATTGCCAGTTTACAAGAAACAGCGCGAAAACCCTTTGCAACACGTTTTCCAACATCCCACAAAATTGAGGTTGATTATACAAATACTTTTCATTCCCAAGAAAAGATGGTATAGATTTTACACAAGCGAAACCGCAGGACACATCTAGCACACTGTAAATGTATAAATATTTCTCATAGCAGATGAGAAAGAGCAGTGGCGGCAAATGTATCACCTGCGATAATGAAGTGACTTGTGCGCACGACTGCGCCTGCCCATATGTACCATGATGCACTGTTCCCACCTCAACTCGTGCCGCACTCTCAATGCCATATCAAACAACGTCTAATTCATTTGGGCTGCTATTGTAATCGTCACGAAGATCTCCCATCCTGGAACCAACATGAAAACTTTATTCTAATTGACGGATCTAACACACTGTTCTTAATCCGCCTTCACTGTATTATTTGTTAGTGATATTGATCATCATCATCAGATCATATGCATCATTATCATTACCCTTTATGCTTATTTATTCTGCCTCCAACCCGATGGACTGATGACTTGGTGGTGGTGGTGAGGAGCCGCTGGATGTAAGTGGCTCGTGACCGTGACCTCTCTGTCTAGCAGAGGACCTCTTCCGGCTGATATTGATGATGAAGATGATGATGAAGATGATTATGATACCCTTTTATATCGATTTATTAATATTTAAATTTGTTAAAACTGACAATATAACTGAAATACCTCTTGTTTTTATATGTCTGAGGAGGAAGCTGGTAACACGCAAGCGAGGTTAGGCGACATCGAGCACAAGAATTCGCAGGTCGGATCGTCGTCTACGACATATTATTATGTCAAAGAGGCCTATTGGGATTACGTTTATGTCATTGTTTTCGCATAACAATGTAGATATGCAGAACGAGTCGGACTCGCACACCGAGGGTTCCGTGCCAACGTAAGGTCTCTGCGACATTTTTTACTAGAAAATAAAATAACCTGGTTTTTCATAGCGTTTGTATGAACGACAAAGTTGTATAAATTGCGTTTTTTGAATATGTGTTATTTCTCAAAAACTAATAATGATATCTCGCTCAAACCAATTTTCGTTGATAGTTTTCATTGAGATCATATAATATATTTTATACAGCATATATATTTTTTAGATTTCTCACTCTCTTATTTTAAAAGTTAGAAGGGGAGGGGGGTACACTCATTATTCCAATTTGGAAGCGTCTATCTTTCAAACGATTAATTTTGACGAAAAAGGTTTTAGTAACCTTAATGTCATTTTTAAAGACCTATTCACAAACATCCCTCACATACAAGATGGATGAAAAAAATTTTTTTTAGATTCAGTTCTATGTATGGAGTGCCCCCCCTTTATTTCTTAATTTAAGTATTTATTTTCATTCAAAATTCTAAAAGCAGTTCACAGAATACATCAACCTACAAAGTTTCAACTACGACGGCCCAATAGTATCGGAAAAAAATGGCTGTGACATACGGACTGATAGACATGACGAATCTATACGGGTTCCGTTTTTTGCCATTTTGGCTACGGAACCCTAGCAAATTACATACTATGGGCCCTTTTATCTGTAGAACGTGATATTTAAATCACCGAAAGATCCAAATTATTTGTTATTTATTTATTACCTATAAGATATATAAAGAGAATGATGAATGAGATATTATGTACCTAGAAAAAATATGGTACTTTCATGATGTTAGCGTAAGAAAGGATTTTTAGAAATTCAACCCCTACGGTAAAGTTTCTAGAAATCTAGGAAAGGAATGACAGTGATTTTTTTCAAATGAAACGGGGGTGAAACCGCGTGTTACAGCTAGTTATTCAAATATTTTTTTTAATATTGGGGTGGAAGAGCAATCGCAGTTCTGTATGTCGATCGTAGCGGAAAAACTACTGGTCTTGTTTGGACAAAAGTGGTATCAATCGATTATATTAAAAACTTTACATTACATGTACTAGGGTACAATAAAGTAAAGAAAAAAAAATTAAGAAGCGAAAAATAAAAAGTAAGAGGAGAGCTAAAACTAAGTCAAAATACTGGCAGATCAAAAAATAAAAATTTTTAAGCCGTAGACGCCGCATTCCGGTCAATTCTAGAGAGACGCTGTCTATGGCTTAAGAAATTGTTTTCCTACTGAAAAAGTTTATTGCACACATTGAGTTATTATTACTACGTATACATATAACTCAATGATTGCACAACTTATTTTTTAGTCATACTACAAAAAGATCTTCCAACCAAAGAAAAAACTGTAATGTCAAATTGGAAAAAAATCAGTTGGCGTAGACGAAAATCTATGAAAATACTGATAAACTTGTTACCACATTAAAGAAACATTGCCGTGCGTCCGTGACCGCTGTTTACTCGTACGATTTACAGGTTGTGATTCAAATTATTATAAATGGTTTATACTACTTAAAACCGTTTCCTTTATGCATAATTCACGATTTCATGAGAGGAGTAAACAAGACAACCTCACTTACATATTGTTTTTGTAAGCGTTACAGGTTAAACTCGGTTTAATTTCAGGTACACGAAGTCAACACTGATTTCCAATGCTAAGTTTGGCAGATGGTAATGCACAAGGAAAATGTGATATTTTTATGTGTGATGTGTGCGTCATTATATCATGAATACCTCGTATAACGTAGGGCATTACACGTGTTGAAAAACAAACATGGAGTATCTTTGGGATCAATGGAAAACATCAGAATCAGCTTTTATCGGTCTTCCGTTGGATGTTGGTTATGATCGGTAACATAAAAAAAATGTATTGCGTAACATGCGCACTGGGCGCTGTGGTTTATTTCCGTGTAACTTTGGAAGTATAGGAATAAAAATTTGATTACTTTACGACTCATTCTCAAACGTAATAAACGCAGAAAATTTCATGACAATGGCTTCAACTTTATCGGAATATCGCGGTTCGAGATTTTTATTTAAAAACTGAAGATATATAGTGCCCTAGAACCCCACAGAACCAGAAGAAACGAAAACTGAAGAAAACGTCAAAACGAAAAAAGGTTCTAAAAGGTAATAAGATCTCTACTGTAGAAGAGGTCTGTAACGTCATTACTAAATTGTTCCTTACACAAGAGTTCTTTCGGTAAATTTTCGGAATAAATATCAGGTAATCTTAAAATAAAGTTTTATTAAAAAAGTATATAGTAAATCCAACATTTAAAATTAAAAAATCTATCTTTGTTGATGTTTCATACCTCAATTAGTGTTGTAAATCTAGAACACGTGTAGGTAATTGTTAAAGCGACATTAACAAATTTCCGTGAGGCGATTTCCCGGAGTCCTAATTCCGATCATTGATTTACAACTTGTTAATAATACGGCAAGCTTAAGCCACACAGCGATAAATCAAGATCAAGACTGTTACTTAAAATGAAAATATTGATTGTAATACCCTTGCATTACGTTATTCAAGGTTTATTTTGTGAATATTGTGCATGAGGATATGTGAACTCGCCGTGTATGTAGTGGAGAATAAGAATATATTATAGTATATACACACTGATTGGCATTAAATTTTAAAAAAAATATTTAACAGTACTAGAAAATATGTTTTTACCAAATAGAAAAAAATTAAGTAAAAAGATGAAACTATGTACTAAACAGATTACTTAATCGAACTGAATTTTAATATTTATATTGTTTTGTTTTAGATGGCGTTTTAGTTTCTTCATTTTTGCAGGTGATAGATAGATCTCTATTTATAATACTACTGCTTATTGCACCCATATAAAATTGGTAAAAAAAAACTTCTCATCAAATGTCCCTACGAGCACAGCTATTTCGCTATGTCGCTATTGCTTCTATGGTGACTTCATACTATACGCATTATAGTCCAAATAAGGGGTCAATAAATATGTCAAATCATAAGAAAGGTGCGCTTTTCCATTTCTTCATATTAACTTGTCAGGACTTTTTTAGATTTTGCTTAATATATCTATGACGAAGCTCTCTACTCTGATCTCTCTGATCTGCTCCGGATTAGTTACGTTCATTAGAAACTCTTAAAATAAACTAAATTTGAGATCAGCAACGATTTTTTTTACGCAGGGGAATGCGTTACGCACCAGCCCCCGGGGTGTTTAGCTACCCCGAGGAGTGTGGGACTCCCGGCCGGGTGCGAGTTTACCCACTAAACCCCTACGGCTCACTCATATTGCCGTTTTCGGGGGCCCCATGGGATCGCGAGCATTCTACCACGAGGCCGAAGACCAGCAACCCTGAGGACATCATTGGTAAGGTTTTAGTCTCCTTCAAAGACAACTATTGTAAAACCGAAGATCCCTCTTCTTCTCTCCATGCCTAATAATGTGAGTAAATAGCCGTTTTAGTTATGATGTTATACATGTTGATCATTTATTCTTTATTTAACGGAGCAAGGTTATATTGTTTTTAATATTTAAATGTTATACGCTTGTGATGTAAACTAGACATTTGGTAGCAAAATAAGAACAGAGTCGATTTCCACTCATCACCATAATATTTCCTTTCCGCCTTTGTTTCAAGTTAAGTGAAATAAGCTTATCATACCAACTGTCTCTATATAATATAATGATATTGTATAATAGATAACGCTGCGAATTTCGAAAGATAATAGATAGATAAATAGATAAACAAATCTGAACAATTTCAAAAAACTTTGTGCGTCACAACTACCACGCGATTAGAGCTTCTTTTTCTCTATAAGAGAATGAACATGATTATTGTGTAAGGGTCAATTCACACCAAAAGCGCGGCGAAGGGCAGCGAAGGAGAGCGCAGTTTATGTGTCATATGAATTTCAACTTTATAATAATTACTATAATACTTATTATCGCATGAGAAACTCGAACGAGATGCGCGGACTCCCGCGAAGTCACTGGAATGCACTAGAAGTCGCTGGAATGCTCCAGAAGTCGCGAGAATTCGATAATAAGTACTAATGAAAATAAAGTTGAAATTCATATGACACATAAACTGCGCTCCGCTTCGCTGCCCTTCGCCGCGCTTTTGGTGTAAATTGACCCTAACAGTGCGTTAGAAACGCAAGCGACATAAGCGACGCGTCTATGATCGAATGTGTTTTAAGTTTTGATGGGTGTTTCAAACTATATTTTATTCATACCGCTCACCTTGAATCGTGTCTTATGGAGTGAAATCCAAAAAAAAAAACTCCCAATATGAGTCTCACCATTTTAACAAGGTCGATAAACGTCTTTAAATGTATCATCACTTGGGTCAGCACTACACATTAATGAGCCACTTGCTCAGGCCTCAGGCGGGTTCGCTGACGCAGTAGCCGCGGAGATTACCATCGGCACTCGTCGACGTTGATGTATTTGAATTATCAATTAAAATTTGCGTGAGAACTTACGGCGGCACCTCGGTAACGCTACTTGTGTTTCTGTTAGAGCATAGCGATCGCAGCTCCGATAAACAGGTTATTCGTGATGGATTAATTAGGCGATTCGGGTCAAATAATTTATTTAGTTGTTGCCTTTTTCCCTAATTTATTAGAAGTTGCCATTGGAGCATTTCTGTCGAGACGGTCTGGTACTCTCTTGGAGCATCTAACATTGTTTCTGTCATCTAACACTGGCGTAAAGACACTGCTGTGACATTTTAGTGTACATTTAGTTCCAGATAGTCTGATGGTGGCGTGAGGTGATCATAGAATAGGTATTCGTATCACCATCAAATGACCCGACATTATATTTCCAGTCTTTGTATCAAAAAGTATTGCATATATTTTGTTCCCATGAGGTAGTACCATGCTGAATTTACAGCAGACTTCTAAGACATGACGGGGTGGTACCTCTCAATCAAAGATGGCGGTATCTTTGACAATTTAACTGTCTCGTTACGTGCGGTTTGTAAGTTTTTATAGGAGGGGAGGAGGGAAGTAGTGCCTCTACACGTGTCTGGGGGCACGGTAGTGCCCCCGCCGAGTCGAGCGCGAAGTAAACACTGCCGTACGATCCTTTACTGGAACCATTAAGCCACATTTCCAGCCCCGTATTTGCGAACCTCTGGACCTTTGTATGTTAGTGAGCACCTCGAATGGGGCAATGACCCCGGCCGTTCATAGTTGACGATCAGCTGGCGTACAGCCTGTACGAAGTGATAAGAAACTTTGAAAATTCCTGAGGCTAAACTATTGCTCCGATTGATCTGATTTTTGTTGTGTAGCCTGGAAATGATACACTAAATATGTGGTTTCATTTAATGCCTCTCGCTTTTATCAACCTTGTAAATGTATATATCACAGTAATGTTATAAAACCGTTAGCTTACAAAATAACTCGGGACTAAACTAAAACTAAAATGTCGAAAAATTGTGAACTGTACAAACCATTCACAATTTAACGCATTATTTTTCGTTAGTCTTATTCGTCGTATTTTGTATCTTCCCTGAGCAAACCGTAAAATTGTGAACGAAAGAACAAATTTCACAATCTAACTAATTTTGATTACCTACCCGTAAAATTGTGAACCGTCCCTTATTGGTCGGTTTAGCAATAGTTTGTGCTGTTGCATAGATATGTCAGAATCCTAAACTCGTTTCCGTTAGGTTAAAAGAGGTTATTTTTTTTATTTGCACTTAGAGAACTTATTATTTATTATGCTTAATGTATGACAGCTAAATTCGGCGGACGCGCGCACTGCACGACATTAGACCATTCAGCGCGCGCCACACATCATTGGGCCAATCAGCGCATCCATCGCTTGCTTGTATGATGTCAGTTCACAATTTTACAGTTGGCTCAGGTAAGATTATAAACTAACGAAAAATAATGCGTTAATTGTGAATGATTTGTACAGTTCACAATTTTTCGACAGTATACAATCCCCCGAGTTATTTTGTAAGCTAACGGGTTTTACATAGAGAATAGGCTATTTGACGAATTTTTGTTCCTTTTTTATATAATACTTTATCACTTATCAAACACGTTACTAGCATATTTCCACAAAATGACGACCGGCTGGCGCAGTGGTACAGGGCTCGGATAAGCGGAGCATGTTGCGCCAGGGGTCGCGGTTCGAATCCCGCCTAGGTCATGGATGTTTATCTATGTATTATATGTATTTCTATAATAAAAATCTTAAATATATAAAATTTCTTAAATTTATAAAAACATATTAAATATATTCCGTTGTCTAGTACCCGTAATACAAGTCCTTACGGCACTTAGCACGGGGCTAGGCTAACGTGGTGTGTAAAGTCCACAGATATATATTTATTTATTTTATTTATTAAATAAGCAGCATTAACAATAAAAAATTATGTTAAAGTTTGAGTTATTACTCTCGCGTCTAAAACTGTACACACTGTCGAGGCGGCGCCAAATGATTAGATTGACGTCATACCACAGATTAATAAACCTAAGTCATACGCAAGTGACAAAAGTGAAAACACTAGGCAGTTCGGCTAGAGTTTACTTGCCAGTGACGTCATCTGAGTTTCAACCGATCACATAACGTTTTGACGTTGACAAATAATTGCTACTTCGCAAATTTTACAAAAAATATGCATTTTTTTTTATAAAATAGACATGTATACGGTTTATTATTATCTCATTTAATATGATGACTATGATTCGTAGTATATTTTTGATAGTGACAAAAAGCCTATTACGTTCAACAACATTGCTCTCCTTCTGACACAGTCGGGTAACAAGTGAAAGGCGACGTAGTGATGCGATGCTTTAGTCTCATGCGCGGGAGTCGCATTACGGAGGTGACCGATGGAGGTCATAAATACAATTTTAACGCGGCGAGACATAAAAAATTACGACTGATAAGAAATACCCGTGGCGAACGTAATTAGTGACGCAGGTGTAATTTGTAGGTGATGGCCGCTGTGATATATTAGTGGTTTTAATTAACCAGCTCAATCATGCGTTTTGTATCGTTTAGCACTGAGATAAAAAAGTTTAACGGTGTATTTCTTTTAGGACGCCAATTGCTTGTTTTTTAGTAAATGCAAAAAAAAATTAAAGATGAATACAGTTTAAGCACCCATCCCACGTGCATAATTCCACATCATCGTTTCACTTGATGATCCCACATGAGACGATCAAGTGAAACACTAAACGCTCATGCACAATCCTTTTTTTTTTTTTTGATGGTACGGGAGAAGGGGGCAAACGAACCATTTTCATAACTACCGACGCCCATAGACATCCATATAGAAACTACACAGATGCGCTGCCTTCCTGTCTCCTTCCACTTCCATAGGCCACCGGCTACTTACACACCGCACGAACCGCGACAACACAGCTGTTACTTCACGCCCGTCTCGTGTATGCGAGGGGTACCTCACCGATCGTGCAATCCCAGTTCGGCTGCATGCAAGCAAGTAGTGTGGCACTACCTCTTACTAAATCCTGGATTGCTAGTGTAGGTGCATTACTGTGGATATGTTATTTCTTTGTTTTTTTCTTCTATTATCACCCATACGTAAGCATTACTTTCATTTAAAGTCATCAATTTCATTAACCATCCCTATTAGTTGATAGTTGACGATATAAATTGCGTTTTAATTGACTATGGATAAAGGTTTATTGACACGGCTTCTACAACGCAACTGAATTAAAGGTTCGTCATACAGGCTGTCGCTAAATACGCAACATGCGTTCTTTAATACTATAAACGAGCTACGTGCTACGAGATTATTAATACTACGAATTACGATAGATAAAATTTATCGTGATAATTATAATACCTATGCATAGAGTTTAATTATTTACTTGTTTTAAAATAATTTTAATAATACTTAAAAGTAATGGAGATCTAGATTCTAGATATCAATTTTACTTGTTTGTTGAGGTTTAAAAATTCCATGTTCATTGTGTACCTTCCGGTGCGTAGGTGTCATAAGGGAATCGTCAGACTTTCTAGATCTCAACTTAATGACTTAATTAATGAATTGAATCCATTCCACAGTTTATTTACATACGTTTACAAGTATGGAGATGCGGTTGTGATTCAATTAAAATACGTTAATTTTTTTTTAATATTATTTAATAGATATATATCTTAATTTGTAAGTGGCCTATCATGGTCCGCCCACCTTAGTAAAATTAGTAATGGCGCCAAGAGACGTGCCCTTTCTAATTAGTGAAATTACTTACTTCAGTTTATCTTCTGTTGTAATTTTTTAACGTGAGCAAAAAAAAGCATAAGAAAAGAAATTGAATAAATTAAAGTTAAATGACATGTTGTTGGCATGTTGTTCATAACATTATTGACATTGCTTGATTGACTTAATATAATATGTTATACTTATATTATGTAGACGCTAGCTGCGCCCCGCGGTTTCACCCGCGTAAATTTCGATCCCGTGAAAAATAGAAAATCATCTCATAGCGTCCCATAGGAACATTTTTTCGGGATATAAACTATCCTATGTGTTAATCCAAGTTACCCTCCTTATGTGTGTGCCAAATTTCATGAAAATCGGTTCAGCCGTTTTTGCGTGAAGTAGTAACAAACAAACAAACAAACATACAAACTTTCGCATCTATAATATTAATAAGATATATTTAGTTGGCAGTTATTATTAAGAGTATAGTTAGCATATGATGCACAGTCGGTGTAACAATAAGGATGGCGGTAGACGTGGACTGGGAGGTTGAGAGGGGTCACTGCTCTGACCCGCGCGTGGGCGCGCCCGTTTCCGCCCGCGAAACCAAATCAATGAGCTCTGCACTTCTAATCTTTAAAGATACAGTACTCATATCGAGAGTACATTAATCGACTGCTACTGTATCGCGTTGTGCTCTTGCGCTCTCCTGCATTATTTAATAGAATATGAGGTTCTTTTGCGTTATCATCATCATTATTGCAAGTCAGTGTTTGTCCATGTACATAGGCTCCCATCACGAATGACAAGATGGCGGTTATTCCGCTTTCGCAATGCCACCAAAAATACATATAATTATCCAAAATATTTTTTTAGCCAGTATACTAACAAGTTATTTCGGTCCCTAATATTTTCGCGAAGCACCTACGTACTTAGTACTATTATTCGACGTGAATAAAAAATGTAACGATATGGTTTTGCCCTTACATCTGGTCTTACAAGATTTTCAAGAATATTTCTGTTATTCTTGATAAATTTGCTTTAATACATAGATAATATGTTATATTCAGGTGTTAAATTAAGCTTTAGTTGGACTCGCAAATGTATCGGTAGGCAATAAGAAACTCAATCGTAACAAATTTATATTTATTTCATACAAAATGAATACTCACGTCCGCAAATTAAAGTATGCTATTTTTATACAATCTTTGTAAAACAAACTTTAATACAACTTTAAATAGGTATAAACTTAGTATTAAATGTCCAAAAAATAGTCCTCCGTATCTCCCTTTATATAAAAATTATTGCTACACAACCTCGTCTAAGTTTGTAGCTATTTAAATAAATTAGTTCAATTACTTTTGCCCAATATTTATAGATTTTGCATTTCGTTAGTTTAGTAAACAAATGCTTCGATATAGGTACAAAGAAAGTCAAAACAATTTAGGGGCGTGGCGTATAACGTGGCATTTAAAAAAATGATAATTTTCCGGTTCCCTTGTCAGCGAGTACACGCATTGTTCGCTACATCGGAACAATTAATAATTTAAAACAATTGAGTTAAGAGGAGCACCGTTAGCTCGCTTTATCTGCGTCAAGGAGGTCGCGCACCAAATACTCTAATCGGCCTTCGTTTAATAGATCAAATTTATAAGCCGATTCGCCTTTTTTCGTGTCTATTCCAAATCGAATTGATCGTTTGTAATTTAATTTATGGACGATTACGTGCAAGAGACTATTTATGAGATGCACGTTGCATCTGCATGAATTGGTTATTTGTTTTGTTTATATTGTTTTGATTTATATTTTATATGTTGATGTGATTTAGTTATAATGATTTGAGACGTATATCTGTTTAGTCAGTGGCAATAATGTTAAATACGGCCTGTATTTCGTGAGGGTCTGGTTCCGATTCAGACCGAAGTGCTAATAGTTATTCTAATTAAAAAAGAGGCGGGGTAAACGTTTGCTTCAACAAGCGCGATAAGACATCATTATTTCAACTGCATCTAAGAAAAAGGAATCGGTGACTTGATCTGTAGATGCACTCTAATTATATGTAGGTGAAATATTATGTACCTAATGTCGACATATAATATAGAAATCTGTACCTACTGTCCACCTCCACCAGACGAAATTCATTCCTTTTACGATTGTGTGTGCTTTGAGTTGCAGCAGTAGTACAAAATGGACAGGATGAACAAGTGCTAATCCTTACCGAATCTCATTCCTATCTACATCACTTTAAATTAAATTCACATCCAGTTATCCTGGAGGAATGCATTGCGGGGAACACCGCATGCCTGCCAAAATGTATTAAAAATGTTTTATTAGGTTTCGAAATTATTGAATAAACGTAAAAGTTTAAAATTGTAGTCATAGTAAAAGTATAGTTGCCTTTCCTTCGAATGTATCTATCTATATTTCGTAGAAATACATTTGATAGATGCATTAAAGATTAATACTAATTAATTAAAAAATCATTTAGCAAGATAAGAATCTCTTATAATTATATTACACTTGATGAGTTCATATTATTGATAGTACTTATACTGAATGACATTTGATGTAAAACAGTTACTTCATTAAAATTAATTATCGCATCTTGTGATAGTTACAAATAGCTTCATTTGCATACACATGTAGACAACAACAATGGTTGAATTAATTACAGATTACTTTTTGTGTTATTGGGTGTTGTAATAATATATGAATTATGGTTATGTATTTTGAGGCCCACATGATTACATGCCCCGTCTTGTATTCGTAAAATATATAAGAGAGATTAACAAGTACAATAGACAGATACAATTGTCACTTGGTGATAAAAATTAATCATTGTTTACTTGTTTAATCTATGGTCCACTTAATTTGATTAATTTGGCTTCCTTATACGGAAGTCGAATTGGCTTGTTTGTTTGAACTCAAAGTGATTGTGCACTGTTTGGATGCTCAACATATCTACATTGAATAAAAGCATTTGCTCAGATTGAGACTCCTAAATGATTCATGTAATCTGGGGTTTCATGAAAGATTAATTATTTTTAATATCTGCATTATTCTACAAATTTTTCACTAAACTAAACTCACTAGTTTAGTAAAAATGTTTCAAATAATCACACTGTGGTTATTGAATTTTTAAATATAATAGTATATAAAATAAGAAGTTATTCATGTTATATCTTTCTATAATTATTATAATAAATTTGTATTTGTCATTATTTTACTACTTCATTGTAGTTTTGACGTATAATATTATATTTTTACCGCAGTTATTATGTACCTACTTACCCGTGTAAAAAAGTAAGTTCTCAAAGATACGATATCTTTACACTTTAAGATAATTTCGGTATGGTTGGCAATGGGGATACCTACAAGGCGAGTTCATATAAATATAAATGTTATAGTGACGAGAATACGTTAAAGTTCAAAAAATAAAACAATGAGAAGTAGAGTTACACATTAAGACTTCGGAACGTGATACTCATGAAAGATAAACAATATCTTACGTCGTCAAGCCTTATACCCCCAAATCAGTATTAAACTTCCATAGTTTTAGACATATTATTTTGCATAATTATGATATTGACATTTGGATTTTATGTTATCGACCTCACAAAGCTAAAACTTTAAATTTAAATACGTTATACTTTGTAGGAGACATAATATGATACAACCTACAGCGTATCTAAAGTTAAAAAGAACTTTCATATGCTTTCATTGTAAGCGTTTACACTCCAATATTTTTTGGCACCAGACCATTGTATGCAAATGAAGAAATGAATGTTTTCACTGCAACAAATCACGAGTAACGGTTCCCTAAGTGAAGATTTGTCGGGCAGCAATAATTATCCCGGGCCGTAACAATTTTACATACGTCGATCGGCCCTCGTGGGTATTTCTTTAGCTAGTAATATTTTTATACTTTTATAAAAGGTAACAACTGTGAAGCTTTTTATTAAAGGTTAATTCAGAAGAACATATATCACAAGATAAGTGATGTATGGTTTTGTGAATTAACATTTAATCAAAAATATTACGTAGGTACTTTGGTCAAATGAAATATGCTTTTCAAAATTAATAAACAGTAAATGGAAAGTATTTATCGGTGGTATTCAAATCTCAATTACAGATAATTTTGCGGGACAAAGCCCGGGTTTTATCGTTTAAGATACTTTTAAATCTTGTTCCGCGATAAGTAAAAGAGAGTATGGTTTCGTCAAGTAAAATGGGTGCCATAGTCCGTTTATTGGTAGCAATGTAAGGCTGCGAGTGAATGACTTGCGAGTGATTCAATTAGCGATAGCGTTCACTTGTCGCCGCGTAGGGACCGGTGACCGGTGACCGGCGACCGGGACCGCATCTTGCCACTCCGCACCACTCACCAAATAATGATACGATCAATTTTCGTCGGTCGAGACAATGTCGTGACGGTTTTAAGCCGATCTAAAAACTAAATTGTACATTTTTTATAAACCATTAAAGATTTATTGTCCGTGAACTAGAAGCTGATGTCATTTTTTTTAAACAAACATTAAATTATTAAACAATTTATTATTTGTCTACGATTTAACAACGTTTACCATTATAACTCAATACTTACTGTTATATTCGACTCTGCTTGAGCTTTTTTTTGCAGAAGCTACATCATAGTTCATACTTATCTACCCAATCAAGACATTTTACACAACATCTCATTAGACCTACACCAAAGTTAGTACCATATTTTAGGTTTGATCACTCTAAGTTCAATGCAAGGTTCTTTATATTATTTTTAAATAGTGTTTTGTCTTACTGCATATACTTAACGCGTAAGATATTATTATTAATTGATCGTATACTGAATATTCGGCTACGATTACGAACAATATGTTTGGTGGAGGTCGATTGCGTATACGTATAAATGGGATTTATTTGTTACAGAATTTGAACTGAATTATAAAAAAAAATTGAATTAATTAATATACTAAAACTTTATATTTTTTTTAGGATAGGATTATATTATTTGATGATATTTGTGTAAGTATCATCATATCTAAATTACAACTACGGCAATATTGATACCATATTTTTACTCAAATCTCGGTGTTTCTACCAACAGCACAAATACGTACTTGTATTATGTCCATGTCTAATGTACATAGGAAAATCAATATTCAGTAATTTTTCAAGAATTTTGTAACAGAACAGCTAATGAATCATTATCAAATATATATCCACGCCTTATCCATATCATTATATTGCTTTCATTAAACGTAACGGTGATTGATGACGATCGCGGTTATTTCTAAACCATTTGAATAATTTTACGGTCACTAGATTATCGGGTGTCCCCTGCTATTATCCTATTATATTTGTTTCATTATGACGACATGACTTCTTCGAGTAAGGAGTATTGGGTATTTAAAAGTAAGAAGTAAGTATGTCAAAACACTGGTGTTGCAAGTAGGTAGGTATTTACCAAATACCTAGTAATTTGTGTGAAGAATATTTAAAATGTTAAACAGTCTGTATTAGGACTTTTCTATTTTATTGCTTTGGGTATGAATTATCTGGATCCTGAAATTTAGGTGTCCAACACGGTTATACCTGCCCTGTGGCGCCATGTTAATGTTAATATTTTAAATACTTAATAATAGTTTAAAACTGAAAAGTATTTGTTTGAATGAACATGATAATCTCAGGATCTCGGATATGCAAAATTCTTTTGGTGTTAAATAGACTATTTACCAAAGACTATTTTTTTAAGTCTTTATAAGCTTTAGGCTGTAAGTTTTAAGTAGTGGTAAGGGCTTCTTAATATTTTTTCAGACAACAGTTTTGAAGAGAAATGAAACATTATTTATGTAATATGCATTATATGTATACAAGAATGTTAAGGTTTAACTGAGCTACCGCAGGCACCTGACACTTACGCCGCGCACCTCCAGGGGGTCCGCGGACCGCATTTTAAGAAACCCTGCTGTAACCACTTACAGCAGGGTTAGCACGTACACATTAGCACGTGCGTGATACTACAAGGAGCTGCTAATATAATATAAACTTATACTCTCCGTGCACCGTTATTCGCCCATCGGCTCAGGTCACGAGATGTACCGTACAGTAGCAGGGTCGGTTAGGAGACACTGATACAATCTGTAAAGTACTTCTATTGTAACAAGCTCATAAACGTAAAAAACGAAAAAATAAAGCCAATGAACGATAAATAAAAACAGGCCAAGTGCGAGTCGGACTCGCACACCGAGGGTTCCGTAGGAACGGGAGGTATGAGCAAAAGTAATAGACGTTGAGAAAATTACACTTCCCTGCGACAAGTTGACAAACTTATATATGCGGGTGCTTGCATACATTTAGTTATGAACCGAACTACATGCATAAGTTGGTAATGATTTTTCCTGTGATATAAATTTTATTTACCAATTTTTAGATTTATTCCTACATGTATACTGTAAGGTCTTATTTCTTGCCAAATTTCACAACTCCAGGTCAACGGGAAGTACGCGATAATTTTTGGTTTTCGACAAAGTACGTTTTCATGCAAAATTTGTGCATAATTGGCTATAACTTTTTATTGCGTTAACTTAGAAGTGTGATTTTTTCAAGGCCTCAAGACGTAACTGACCTCCGTATTTCACAAAAATTTCAGCTTAATCCCTTTACGCGTTTTAGAGAAAAAGGTCTTGACAGACGTACAGACAGATGGACAACAAAGCGATCCTATGAGGGTTCCGTTTTTTCTCTTTGAGATACTGAACCCTAAAAAGATTTTAAATACAAGAAAAAGAGCTTATTCTTCCCTCAAAGGTCCGCAAGGTATCTGTTGGACCTCTGGTGTTGCGGATGTCTGTGGGCGTTGGTGATCACTTTACATCAGGTGACCCAACTGCTCGTTTGCCTCCTGTGCTATAAAAAAAACTTTTATTTACAAGATTCTAATACGAACGTCCCAAAGTCCTTATCAAAACGAAACTTAAAAGTCCTAACACCATAAGATTGTTATATTTTACTAAAGAGTCTCTAAAGACATCTTCCGGTTCCATTCGTAGACCTAGATGGTTATTTAGGCATAAAGTACTTGACAATGTAAATCACACTAGTCCAACCAGGGTTGCAATTTTTTATTACAGAGTTCTTACAGCTACATTCCGTCCCCATCACCAGATCATCACCATGTCATAATTATTTGGCATTGTCATCCGATTTACACAAGCATGAAACTTTTCAGCTCAATCAGGAAACGGGAAGTGAATCCATTTTAATTTGCAAGATTTGATTGCAGACAAACATTGGGAAATGTGAAACTTGATAAATCCATATAAACCTTAGTGGGCAGGCGGATAAGGGCTACCTTTGATCATGTACTTAATAAATATTAAAATGGCTTTCAGATTTAAAAAGTTTCAAAACATGAAATTAAAAACTCATATTTGAAAAGTATGTATTATTTTTATAGTGAGAAGACAAATAAACGTATTTTTGTTCCCAATACCAATGCACTACAAAGCAGTGATTAAAGTTTAAAACAACAATTTAGTCATCATTGATTGATTACCGCTAGCAGTATTTGAACGTTTACGAGCAATACTGACAAAAATGAGATATTTCCAACCTATAATAAACGTAATAGCCGAGGAGCAACAAAGAATAGTGTTGTAATTTATTTTTGTGAACAGGTTGCTGGAGACCTCACGGGCACGTACGCGCACTCGTCGCTCGTGGGCGGGATCGTTTTGACTTTTGGTAATTACATTCAGACACCTTAGACGGACATTTGGATGAAATAGCCAATTATCTTTCAACATAATACTGTACGAACTTTTTTGCCTAATGGTCTATGCGCAATACGTTTTAATCTCGTGTCAAACAATAGTTCAGTGTCATAATCATCTCTCACTGTAATTAGAAATAGTATGGCTATGGCTAAATACCTATTACGTTTTAACTTCACCTTACTATGTGTAATGAGGTGTTAACGTACCTACTATTATACTATACTTATTACAGTATAGCTTGTTCTTACGTTTTCGTCACCATCTAGGTATTCATTGCTAAACTTATCTACCCTGTGTCAAAAATATCACGTTGGTATGGATATTCAGAAATTTTTTATCAATGATTTCCAAATCTAGTTAAAGAAAGAGTTATGAAATTGATCCCTGAGTGCGGCAGACTTCCGCAGCTGGATAAAAATAACCAGGGGGGGTCACAACTGCAATTTTGTACTTTATCGCAGATCGGGCACATTTCCCGCGGCTTCGAAATATGCTTGCCAGATTTGGCGTTTTAGCTTACGGCAGGACGAAAAAGAGTCCATGATTTTGTGACGTAATAGCGTGCCCTTGGTGCTCTACTATTATCTACTACTAATACCTAGGGATCTTACATCTTATTAGATATTTTAAAACACAATTATAATAATTATAACATCAAGTTATCCTAGCCCTGTGCGAAGTACCTTACTACCGACTTGTGTTACAGGTACTAGATAACGGAAATATATTTGATATTTTTGTATATTTAAGAGTAGAAATACATATAATAAATAGATACACATCCATTAATTGGCGGATTTGAGACCGCATCCTCTGGAATAAAGTGCACGGCATACCCGCTTACATTACCACTGCGCCAACCAACCGGCCGCCAAAAAGCCATAGTGCAGTACATAATATATATATTATAGACAATTATAATTATAATGAAATGTCACATATGTGAATGAAAACAGGTGTAATATATATTATTTAAATAGATAGCGTTATTTGAATAACATATAGAACTGCTCTGATCAAGATATAAAAACAAACACTATAAATTACACCTGTTTTCATAAAACTTATGTCCGCATCCACGTATGTGGCATTTTATTTTCCGAATTAATCACCTATCAATGTTTCTGTATTGACTGTACTGGCTGTTTATAGCTATGATAAATCTAAGCTGACGTTTATTTAAATTAAGTACAATAAAACTACTTTTTCTGCGATATGATGCATCAAAATAGGTTTTATGTGTTTCTGTGACTATCAAATAGCATTTGATTACGTAACATGGACAGGTATCTTAAATATTAATAGCCGTTTGTTCCAGTGATTATTGAGTTATACCTTATTATTGGTTTATAAGATAGCTGCATATAAAATCGGTTATGATCTCTTTTTGTGCATAAAAATAAAATAAAAAAAAAATTAAGTGTGTAATTTGATATCAACAAACACCTGTCTGTGTGTCTATTTGACATAAAATTCAGAATGGGTACAGACGAATGTTTCGCTGGCAACGCACTTATATATAGGTAATCAAACAAGAAACGGAACACTGACATTAAAGAATAAATTGTGCAATTCCTTGGGACTGCGACTTTCTAAGTTCAGATCACACAATACGATGATTTCCCATGTTATATAAATGCAAATTTCAAATTGAATAACAAATACACGTGAATAATAGTAAAGTTCGTGTCCTATTACCTAGATTTCGTGAGCGAGACCTGTCACTCGCAGTGTTGATACAGATATCGCCGCCGGGGGCTGGGCAGGTCGTGCCGGCGCACCGACTGCTCATCATGCCCCGCAGTCCTCGCTGACGCACGATCCACTTATAATGGATGCACAGTGGAAATCATTTGCATGACCCCTATGTACAAGTCATCAGGCTTATAGATTTTGAAGTCCAATTATATTTTTTGCATAAAAAGCTATTTATTATACTTAGGCATGACGAAAACGAATAAAAGAAACGAATAAATGTTTCGCCAAAAATAGAAAATATCTGAATAAAATTTATTTTATTTTTAAGGAACACAAACAGTTATTTAAGACACATACAAGTAAATTAACAAATATATTACAAAAAACCAAAAATTTTATCCACAAATAGATTACACAAACACAGCTCCGCTAAAAATGAATATAAGTTTACAGATGAAAAAAAATAACAATCGCATTAAGAACATATTAAAGACAATCTCATTAAGAAGAACATAATATACTAACAAACAGGAAAAAAAAATAGGACAAATAAAAAATCCTAGTATGTGTATAATCCTGTAGGTACCTATCTAGTCTAGTATAAACTAGATAGGTACCTAGTACTACCTAGGTAGGTACCTAGTACCTATATAACATATTTGTATATTACATATTATTATAGTCTATTGTATTTTACAAATGTTAAAAACAGGAACTAGGCATTTTATTACATGTATTTTTATGGTATTAATACTTACGGACATAAGAAGTGATTTCGACATAGCTACCATACATTCAACCAGAGAATCCCCAGCAGGATATTCAGCATCTGTCTTCAATTTTGCGGTGTGACCAAAGTTGACCCAGTCGTACCGGCTGCAATGCAGCAAAAACAATACCCCTCACAAATTTTGTATGTACGAAGGATATATCAATACATGAAATACTGTTGTTCGTTTTTTCTAGACACATAGGTTGTGAAATAAACTTTGATGAAAACTGACCACGGTGATTATCAATTTATGAACAAAAGCTAGTCTCAAAGCTTATACCTAATGTTGTTTATGTTTCAACACAAACGTATCGGTAAAATTTCTTTGAATTACTAAACTAGTTTAATTCTTCGATGGTTCTGAGAATAAAAACAAAGAATCGTTATAACCAACCATCGAATACATTCTACGCATTCAATTTGAATATTAGAATTTTTTAATAGGAGTTTCTCTAAATAGGTCGAGAATAACTTAAATATAAAATAAGCTCATATGTGTGTTATTCGTGAACATAAAAGGCTGCCGATGCTCGAAATGCTTTGTCGGTATGAGGTTTGTAATGGCGTCATATAAAATGTTTCAAAAACGTTTGAGTTATTGTTGTGAAGCCATTAATAGGAAGCTTAAATTCATTACTTGGGAGACTGTAAAACACGTTCATCTTGATCTTTGATTATAGAGATCTTTATTCAATCTATACATATATTCGGCACTTGGAATTTCACTATATCTTTATGCTGCAAATTACAATTGCGTACTCGTTTATATTACACGTGTGTTTACTATCATAGGTATTGACCATCCTTGCCTGCCGGGATTCGAACCGAGACGCTTTTATCAATCGTGTGACCACTGCACCAGACGCGCCTCGTAACTTTACTAACAACCTTTTCCTTGCATACCTAATGTGGCATTAGATAAAACTTACGCAAGTTCATACAAATCGTTAGTAGATAACGATTAACATACTGTCCACGTGAAACGCCTTTTTAGGTGTTAAAATTGGTAATTGTAAAAGCCCGTTGAACAGTCAATGTGTCTCGTTAACGCATTTCGTGTCCGGACAAATGTTTGTTTTATAAGGAAACACGCGATTATAAAGCACGATAGTGATTTACTTTATTACGCATTTACAGGTTCCTAAGGCCATTTTCTCGAAGGTCTTAGGTTCAGGTGCACAAAACGTTTAAGTAAGACGTTCACCCCGCGAGGCGCGCCCCGCGCCCCGCCGCCCGCGCCCCGCGCACGACACGCGCCGCGATGATTTGATCCTGCGCTTGTAAATTATGTGGATCTTCCCACGAACTATTCTACGATTGTTTCTGATCGAACTTAACGACACAAATTGTAATGTGCTTTGTAGAGTCGTGTCGTGGCTCATGCTTGTTTTAAATTCCTAAATTACGTTTCATTTATGGCGTTTCGTGTTTTTAAGAACGTCCCAGAATTTATTATTATATTATTATAAGGTTATAAGTTATAACAATAATACGTTGTTTTCTAATAACTTATTAATGACACGTAATTAAGAATATTTTAATTACACTATACAAAGGCTTAATGTTAATTTATGTGGGATGAAATACTGTTAAATATATTTTATGGATACGAGAAGGCTTTAAAAAGAAACGGGTCTCTTTGAATTCTGTATCCTCATGGCAGCGCGAGCGGCGCCAAAGTATATAAATATGTATCCTGCACACATAGATATTGCATTCTTTTTATATACAAAAGTTCCTTTAACAGCAGCGCGCAGAAGCAGAAGCAAGAAGAAATTGTAAAGAAGTAAACTAAACTTATTGAATTAAGAGTGGTGGTTACAACTATTCTGGAGGCGCCCTGGTCTACTGCCGCTGTTATAACTATCCATAACATGTTTTAAACATGAATGAACTAAATATTACCCATTAGGGATGCACCATTACATATCATTATACAATATCAACGATAACGGATTAGTGATGCAATAGCATCACATATTATTATTTAAACATAATTCTACACATAATTACAGCATTAAGCAAACGGGTCGTCTACAGAGAGAAAAGTTAAGCGGACTAGTACTTAAGGTCTATAATATTGTGTATAATAAGTTTTCTAATGTATACTATTAACACTACATAGTATAAAACAAAGTCGCTTTTCGCCGTCTGTGTGTCTGCTTGCTTAGATCTTTAAAATTACGCAACCGATTTTGATGGGGTTTCTTTTGATAGATGAAGTGATTCAAGAGGAAGGTTTATATGTAAAATAACTCCATTTTTGTAGTCCGAAGATTTCGGACGCGTGGATTTCGGAAGTCCGAAATCCAGGCGGGCGAAGCTGCGGCCAGAAGCTAGTTATAACTTATAAGTTATAACATACATTAAACAAGGTACACGTATATAACAATGGACATACGTCCTTGCTTTTGTTAAAACTCTACAGTTACATAACGTGAAGATGTCTTTTAGATAAAAAAATCGTGACCAAACTAACCTCTTACCTAATAGATTTGCTGTACTGTTCGATTTTAATACAAAAGATGTGTACAACAGAATATGATGCAGTCATTAACCGCGATCATTAATTTTAAATTATGTATGAGAAAATATTTATCACAACACGAAATATCCGATCTTTACTATTAACTCTTTTGTAACAATGAACGTTACTATTGCTAATTTTGTTTAATTACGACTTATGAGTTTCTAAGAATATACAACTTCAATAGGTTTATGCAATTTTCATCGTATGAGCTTAAGACGAGAAAAACTGCAATTAATTATCATTGGTTTTTTTCGTCATTATAAACTGAAAGTTTCAAAACTTCGCTTCTTTCCACCTGTGAGACACAACTTACACAAATGGATGGAGACGGCGGAGCGAGCCAAGTTTGTGGTAGTGAGTAAACGGATTCTACACTCTACATACATAGAGGGACTTCGGTCGCATCGACCCGCTTCGGACTTAAGATCCTATAGTGACGTTGTATATACGCGAATTAAAAATTCGATTCTTAGTCCAAAAATAAATGGTATGTATAATGTATTATAACGATGTTAACTTGACTTATTTATCGAACAGTTACTCTCTCTTCCTATTGGTATTTTCCTTATCTAGTCAATAGGTTTTTGATGTTATCCATTAGACACGAAGAACCGCACATTAAATCATAATTTTATCCTAATATTTGCTGAGAGTATAGTTATTTAAAATAAAAATCGGGATCGTCTATATTAAGTAATATTCACTAATGAGAAATCAGTCTAGATGTTTGTTTTTTTAAAGAACCGAAGCGAAAGAGCCTAGCCCTGTGCCTGTCTACATCACGAAAAAAACATTTATAAAGTTAGATCTTTATTTATAAAAACCCGAAGACGCGCGAAGCACCTAACAGTCATGACACGGGCTGGTGTTTTCACCGCTAATGCGTTGTTTTACAGTATGTAAGCAATTCTAGTAGCGGGCGGCTATCACATTTCGTTCCGGCTATGTCGTCGCCACAGGTAACCGTTGCAGTTGCGGTCGCCACCACCCAAGTCACCCTACACTAATTGAATAACTATCGACATGTGTCAGATTCGCGGCGATATTGCACTGCTTTCTCTCCGCGACACTTGAGAAGGCCCTTCCACCGTAAAGAGAAAATGCACCGCAAACGCATGTTATTATTCTTTTAACAATCAACTCGATATCAGATTATTTATCGATGAAAGTATTCTGTCAAGTAGATGAGTGTAGAATCGAGTTGTGGCGAGTAATATTTCACGTCAGGGACAAAGGATATATCTCTAGAAAGCTGTGTCATATTTAATTGTGAGTTATTTTAATATCGATTAAATTAACAGGATAAATCGCCATTACTAAAGTTAAAGATGTTAATGACGCATTGCATCAGCGATTTCTCACGGCCAGTTCGGGCTCACGAGCGCTGTGCCTGATCTGAATCTACTGCTCGATAAACAACGTGATTATCGGTTACAGTTGATAGCAAAAAAAACTCTGTTTGACAAGTGATGTCGTTTTTAATTTGAGTCTTCATCGGTTGTAGGGAATATTATTGTATAATTTGTATTAGATTATAAAATAAAATATTTTCTTTACTCAACAAATAATCAATAGACTTATACAAAAATATGAATATTCTTATAGGATTTCGGGCTTAGGTTTATTTGAATAACTTTTCAGATGATAAATCATAAATCAAATCGATAGGTATTTTAGTAGATAAGTGATTAAGCTTCATCAAAGGCCTTAAATAAAATGAGTTTACGAAATATGCTGACAATTAAAATTTCACCACGTCACAAAATTAAATCTAATACACATAAAAATCAATATTTATCACCATAATTGTTTGTACAAATGTATGTTACGATATTAAAACAAGATAATTGACCGTGATCTTCATAACGGTTATACCAAGCCACAATATGCTAAGGCTCTGTCTACATTGACGACTGATCTATTTAATAGTATTCTACAAAGTCAAAAATAATATATCTAAATTTATCGTTATATTGTTTTTGTAATTATAATCAGTTGTATTTACAGTGTAGAAGTGACCAGTTTGGTCACTTCTACACTGTACTCGTCGTTGGGCGTAAATGCAAAATGTAGGTAGCGTTGCCAGGTGTCTCGATTTGCGCGGGACGTCCCGATTCTGTCTAACGTCGCAGGGTGTGATGACATGTCCCGATTCACCCTTGATCGGGACGCGGAATGTCCCGATTTTTCACTAACCCTCTTGGTTCAAATTTGGAACAAAAATGTTTACTGGTGAAATCAAAAATATTTGAATGTTGTTATTTTCGTGGTTAATTTATTATCATTATCGTTGTCTTTTATCATTTACTTATGGTACGTTTTGCAATTAGTAATGGATATGTTAATCTAACTCCGCAAGTGGCCGTTGTGTACGTATCTTTATAGTAGAGATGTCTTTATCAAGTACACTTGTCCTTAGCTTTACGTACGCAAGGCGTTCACTTCCTTCCAGATAATAATATTTTATTTATACTATAAAGTCCCTAAACATCCTCTTTAGCGGACGATCGTCTGTTGTTGGATGATGCATAAGTGTGTTTCAACACTTACGACATTGTTTCTTTTTAAAGATCACCATTATGTGAAATATTTTTTTTTTTTATTTTTTAGTTTATAGCATAGGAGGCAAACGAGCAGTTGGTAGATGACTACCGCCGCCCATAGACATCTGCAAAACTCGAGGTTTTGCAGGCGCGTTGCCGGCCTTTTAAATATAAGTAAGCTCTTTTCTTGAAGGACCCCAGGTCGTATAGGTTCGGAAATACCGACTGTGGCAGCTCGTTCCAAAGTGATGTTGTGCGTGGTAAGAAATTGCGCCTGAAACGCACAGTTGTATACTTTTAAATTTCTTTTTTATTACACTTACCAGATGATGAGCTATGAGGTTATAAGTGGGTTAGCATCTCCGGCTGCAGAGAGAGGACTATCTGAATGAATTCTTATTATATTCTTCTACCATTCTTCAATAGATTAATTTAACGTTTTTTTTTAAAGATAAATCACATTGCCAACATGATTATCTAGCAACCAGGTAATAAAAATTTACGTTATTTTTTTTACAGTAAAAGGGAACAAACGAGCAGTCGAACCCATTTTTGTGACTAACGAACCCCATAGGCATAAAGGTTAAACAGATGCGTTGTCTTCTTCCACCCCCCTACATGGGTCAAATATATGCAATTTTTCTTATTTCCTTCGCAACTTCATTTATTGGATTGGACCAGTACTATGAGTATTATTCGATAGACAGAACAATAAAAGTTTTATTCCGGCACTACTATATAATTGAAATTGTCCGGCGACAATATGTTAGCCGCGAGTACAAAATGCCGATCGCAGTTACTATACGTTAGTTGCCGATGGTTCCATTAGATATAAGAATATTTGTTAGTTATTCAAAAATATTCGCCCTCGTTATTGTCGGCAGCGGCGTGAGCTATTATTGCTGTTCGGAATTCAGGTTCGCCAAGATCGACATCTATTTGCTTTTGAACTAAGAATAGGGTAAACACCTATTATTAAGCGAACGTGTTCTAAAAACTCGACGTGAACTTAGGCGGCGCGCTCATTTCGATCTCAACAATGGTATTATGTAAGTGTTAATTTATCCGTGTACTTGTTCTTGATCTACAGCTTTGACCTTTTAAAGCGTTATCTAGCGCGAAGACAAATTATGTGTTCAGGTTGTTAAAAAGTAATAAAATATCTAGTATGGGGTCACAATAAATAACGCGAATCAAGGCACATGAATCTAGATCTTAAATTATAAAAATCTTGTGATTTGATGTTCTGGGCTAATCTTAGAAAAAAAACTATTACAGATTTTAATGAAATTTCGCACATATACGTTACATGTGCGAAATTTCATTCCTACTTAAAATGTAGACTATACTTTTAAACAAATAATGATCACGATACTTATTTTTTAAGCCACTGCAAGTGGCCGGGTCAGATAGAATTTGATATTTTAAAGCACCATTAAGATAGTTCCATCATATTTAACAGCTACGTATTAATCTTTGTTGAGCATGGGACTTTCTCAATCAAGGTCAATAATTTAAATACAGTAAGCGAGTGGCCTGTTCGTAGCAAACACCAGCGCCGCTACTGCATCAGAGACACGTCAAAATTAATTAGTATATACTAGTAATTATTAATTAATTCTGAAACATTCGTGTTTTGTGGTAATTGTATTGTGTATTGTACAATACACAATACCTACCTAATACACAATAAACCTGGTATCCTCTCATTATTTATTTACGTTTACTGTGGTTTGTGGATTAGAGATGGCCCATTGTAGGATAGGATACCTAAAGGATGGCAACGTGTTTGCGTAACCTGTGGTTGTATTACCTAAAGGTAACCAAAGGTTTCGAATAAGTTTGCGGTTGTGTTTTACAAGTGGCTGGACATCTTGTCTGCATTTTGTACATCGTGTTAAATTTGACCGTATTAAAGCGTGTCCCCATGCCTTAGGGTGTTCATTAATTTCCATGACATGTTTGTGTGTATGGGATTATTAAAGGGAAAATATGTACATTAAATTACGTGCATAATTTTTTTCTCGGAAAGGATGTAAACTACGCATCCATTGATATTTACAGTAAGCTCGTTATGTCACAGATTTCGATATAATTTATGCACAAAGAGAAAATGTTGCGTAAATAACAAGAAGATCCTCATGTGATTTATTGAGGTAAATTTCAGCACTTAAAGGATAGTGATTGATATTATAAAAGAATAACGAGGAAAAAAGAGACGTCTCACTGTTGTTCTCGGCATCACGGCGGAGGTAATTTCTTATCTTTTTCCTGCATTATATATTTTGGTTTTAGTGTTGCAGTGATACTTAGCGAAAAGTTACGAAAACATCGTTCGTCTTAACCACGATTTACTTTATTTGTCTGTATGTATCGTAAAGAGAAAACAGTTGTACTAAATATATATTTTGTGATTTGCAACGTATAAGCCTAAAAACTACCATTTTAAAAATTCTTTCGCCATTACAAATATAATGCTACATTACTTCTGTGTAACATGGGCTATATAATATTAGCCTCGCCCCGCGGTTTCACTTGCTTAAATTTCGATCCCATGGAAAATAGAAAATCATGCCATGGCATCCCATAAGAACATATAGGGGATTAAAACTATCCTATGTGTTAATCCAAGTTACCCTCTATGTGTGTGCTAAATTTCTTGAAAATCGGTTCAGAAGTTTTTGCGTGAAGGAGTAACAAACAAACAAATACAAACAGACAAACTTTGTATTTATAATATTAGTAGGAAATTTTATTAGGTCCCTACAGCATGTCATGCCAAGGCGGTATACTATGTTATAATTTTATATACTTTTAGTCAAATAGACTAGTTTTTAATAGAAAAAACGGATACTAGTGAAGAAATTAATGCTTAAAGATGAGAGTTTTAAATCATGATCCAGTACACGCACTCTTCCAGATCCTTTTACGAGCTAAACGAAACGATTCTAAAAATAATATTGCTATCGACGTTATTCTAGTTCCGCTTTAGACTTGTCTGATTTTCTTACTTGTCTTAGAACCTGATAATCCAGAGAAAGTTAGTCATACCTATATATTGTCGGGCGAAAAATTTTTGGAGTTCAAATTACTGCCATCTTAAGTATTCTAAAATACACACTAATTTATTTTGAACGTCCTCAATTTGAAAAAAAAAGATACTTTCCAATACAAAGCATAGATATTTTGTCTGCATTTGTTTGTTACATTTTGAAATATCCAAGCCAAGCTTGTAAAACATATTCGTGTTTCAATTAGTCTCTGTTGTAACAAGGTGTATTTGGTACATTAAACCAAAAAGATTTGTAACCCATATCACACGACCATTTCCAGTAATGTGGGTAGTATTACAATGCCTTACAAAAAAATGTGTTGTTCATAAATCACAGCTATAAATATTTTTTTATTGATAGATGTATTAGATATACCTACTCAGGGTCGTTTTCAATAAGACAATAAAGATATCACTTATATGGCGAGCGCTCGTGCCACCCAACTTATAAAACCTACGATTTTCTGTGTTTATCTGGAATGCGTACATTTCATTGGCGATCTATAATATTTGAACGTTTATAAGTTTTTGAACGCCCGTTTAGAATTGCTTTAGAATTCAAATGTTTTTAAATTTATAACTTACGATTTTTGAAATATAACTTAACTAACCTTTAATGTAATCAGTTTTTTATTACCGTAATTTATTCTTCTTGTTACTGAATCAGTCATGTTTTTTGAGCATATGTATTATGATATGTACGTATCTATACATGTAGATTGTATAAATGTATGAATGTATCATCTTATATGTATGTAATTAAATTGTTAAGTTATCTCTTATAGCCTGAAAGGCTTCACGGATTTTAACGTAGGTATTGGTGACGTTAGATTACTTTTGATAACGCGAGTACAATCAGGCACATTAAAAATAAAATAATTCAAGGTATAAGATATTGGATAGTTCCAGAGTTAGAAATCTGGTCAACGACCTAGATATTCATCAGAATGTTTGACTAGTAATTGCTTGCTACTAATCCTAGACAATAAAATGTTATCTTATCTTAAATAATTGCTCAATGTTGCTGTTACTTCTTCACGCTGCGAAAGTAAGAGAGTGCCATGCTACATAGCATCAGAATTTGGCCACACGACCGGGGAGACATTATAAGCAGCACCCAAACAGCAGCTCCATGGGTTCAATTGGCTTAGCCCAAGATGTCTGGATTCATCTTGAGCATAACTCCTACGACAAGTCCTGAATCATTATATATAATATTATAGACATACTGACCGTTCATTAAACATGTTTAACCAAGCCAATTATCACCAACTCGTGACCAATTAGGTTGACTACATGGAATTTAAGAACACCAGTCACCAAAAAAAATTAAGTTTACTGAAGCGTACTGACCAATACTGACCAATTAGATCCACTATATTATATGCAATAGTTTCTTTAGATGGTCGGCTAGCGGAGAGTAACCACCATGTGGTCGAGGTTTTTGCCAGATTTGGAGAAAGTGTACACTCTACAGTCGCATATTACGATAAAAAAGATATCAATCAGGCTGGCGCGCGGCTATCAAATATGGGTAGCGGAGAATCTACTTCTTGTCATTCTAGATAGACTCGTACTACAAGATCTACCTAGAATTAATATTGGCTGATGATGACGAGAATACTTAGCAATCACTTCATCACACGATGCTCTCAAAACCTCGGTTCGCGGTCGTCCCTCTGAGACAGTTTCGGACGGAATGGTCGCAGAGCTTATCGGCGTTTACATCACGCTACATGTGCGAGACCGGCGCTCGGTCAACGGTGCTTACGTCTCCCGACCGCATTACAACCGCCAACATTATGGTATCGAACATTATAGTGTATGGATTTATTTAACGTTAGTACTAAGAATAAAGATATACATTTTACATGGGACCAAATATTGTACACAATCACGATAGTGTTAGTATATATACGTTATATACTACTCTACTTCATGAAGACCTAAGAAGAATACAACACTTCATGAAGACCTAAAAATATCTAGCCTGGATAAGATGCGTTTACAATATGCAACTGGGCCAGCGAGGCATAAAAAAGTTGTTTAGTATCATTAACTAGCACATACATATTCTATTAACAAATAATTACACCTAACTAGCTTCCGCCCGCGGCTTCGCCCTCGTGAATTTCGGACTTCAAAAATCCCTATATTTTTTAACTTATTATATTATTCTAATATGAAAGCTATATTACTGTAAAGTTTCATGAAAATCCGTTCAATAGTTTTTGTGTGAAAGAGTAACAAACATTCTTACAATCTTTCGCCTTTATAATATTAGTAGGATAGTTCCCTTACTAACGGTGTAAAAAAAACCTTATATTAGATTTGTAACTCAATTAAGAACATTTAAAAAGCTTTCAAAATTGTTGACAAAATCACTCAATTTTTTATTTTTTGTTTTTATTTATGTTATTTCGTTTGTATTTGTAGAAAATACGTGCCATTTTCTTTTTTTTTAATTTCCTACGTACATATCAGTTTGTACATTAAAGTTTATACATTACAATACAAAGTTTATACAACTACATATTCCTTTTATTGCATTTTGATATCGCTATAGAAAGCAGGATTGTATACTCAAACAAAGAACCATAAATATTATGTAGATTGTTATCAATAATTAAGAATGTAAATATTGATATACTGTTAATATCAAACAAGTAATTTATGTTTTTTTAACAACTCAACTGAGAGTTATACACCGTTATATTATCAGGGATATCGAGGGAGTTGACCAAAAGGAGCAATTAAATCAATCCCAAAATGAAAATGTAGCGATTTATTATCGCTACTTTAACTTCCATAAAATAAACACTAATGATTCATAAAATACGCAGAAAAGAATTTATGAAAGTATTTAAAAAATATTTAAAGGAAAGAATAGTAAGTAGTTGTAATTTAGAAAGAAAAACCGGCCAAGTGTGAGTCGGACCAACGAAAGGGATTGTCTATTTATTCTCTATATATTATATCTATTGGTGTCTCTGCGACATTTTTTACCTGAAAATAAAATAACTTGGTTTTTTGTAGTGTTTGTATGAACGACAAAGTTGTATTTGCATTTTATTTGAAAATGCAAATTCTCAAAAAATAATAATGCTATTTCGTTCAAACCAATTTTCGTTAAGTTTCCACTGAGATCTACATGCATATATATTTTTTAGATTACTCACTCTCTTATTTTTAAAGTTAGAGGACACACACACACACACACAAACATTCAAATCATTTTGACGATTTTAGTACCCTTCATATCATTTTTGAAGACAATTCATAGACACCCCTCATATACAGTTCTATGTATGGAGTGCCTTCCGCTCCCCCTTTTTTTAATTTATTTACTTTTATTCAAAATTCGACAAGCGGTTCACAGAATACATCAATCTACAAAGTTTCAACTACACAGGCCATAAAGTATCGGAAAAAAATGGCTGTGACACACGGACGGACGGACGGACAGAAGGACGGACAGACATGACCAATCTATAAGGGTTCCGTTTTTTCGCTACGGAACCCTAAAATTTATTAGACGAAAAAACATGTTTTGATAGGCTTGAGGTATATGATCGTCATCATCACTTACTTTATCACACAGCTTGGTTTTTTTCTACGAGCGATTTGCCTCGCGTTCCAGTTGTTAGAGCTTGCAGCTTTGTATTATGAACTTTAGGAAAATTATTAGCAGTGTCTTGCGGTTTCCCTTATATTTTCATGTAAAGCGGGTCCCATGAATTAAACGAAAAAAAAAAAATATTTATGTTGCTAATTCTGATTAAATTTCATATAAATATGTTTGTTAATTTTAGCTTAAAAGTACCTAAATAACTTTGGCGTTTATATTATCATTATTAATTACATTACATTTGTATGTGGTGTACTAATGTAACTAGTAACTACGAAGTAAAAATTCACAAGTGATATGTGCCATGTGATTTTTTATTAATTATTAGAGTATGAATATTAAATATTCATATTAGAATATTATTAGAGTTATAAAAATAAAAATTAATTAAACTAATTCAGCGTTGTTTGTAAAACACCAGCAGTATCGTTGCAATTGATAAACAATATTATAGAGGAACTTTTGTTCACTTAACTCTTGTAGAGTTAACTCTACAAATTTACTAGTTTTCGGTATTTTTTAGGTTTATATTGTACTGTTATGACATGTGTAATTCTATGTTATAGAGTAAATATATTGTAGAGTTTATAAAATTGGACTGTTATATTAATATTTATTTGGGTATAGAAAAAATATACTAAAAAATCGAAAGTCCTACAATGAAAGCTGTATGTAATATTAGATCTATATTTCTAAGATCTTGAAGTTTTAAAAATGTATACTAACAAAAAAGCGACGACAGAAAAAATTACGACTGTTTGCACTAGCGGTACCTTCACACATTGTAAAGCAGATCCCCAATCACCGGGCCCGTACTGTGGCCGGGGTCGCCGCAACTCTACGCCATATTATTACACGCACTCAATATATCTGCATTTTACGATTTGTATGACGTTAATAAAATGCATCGGTCAGTGACAGTGGGATTAATATTTTACAAATTGATGTGTTCAGTAAATCAAGGTGTTTATGAGTCATTCACGTCAACTGCTCGAGCCTGCACGAGCCTCGCGACCTCCGCACTGATTTGCAATCCTGAATAGTCACTGTTGCCCTCTCAAATGTAAAAGATATGCTTCATGTTAATGTGCTACAGTCATATTACACCATCAACACACGCAGTCCTCTTTCTGCTAGCGCAGGAGACAGATAATAGTGCTAAATTTTAATTCTTTGAGAATCATTTTTTCTTCTTATATTTATTTTATATCTATCTATCTATCCCTACATCTTTCTTAGATTTTAGGTATATAATAAAGCGTAGTTTAACTGATGGTAAGTAATCACCGACGCCCACAGACATCCGCTGCACCAGAAATTTCTGCATGGCCGGTCTTTCACAAATAAATAAGATTTTTTTTGAGTCATCAAACAAACTACATTAAGTTCTAGACCGTGTATTGAAAGTTGTCGTCGATAATAATCGCTGTATTTCTCTAATTATGTTCTCATTTTCAATCTTCTTACATAATATATATTATTCTTATTAGATTGACGACATTTAAAAATGTGGTAAATCTATTATAAATATACTTATCGAATATAATAAACTTCACGTGGCTTTGCATGGCTTGTAATAATTGCTTTGTATATAGTCGAGTAATTTGTGATAAACAAAATACTTAGGATGAAAGTAAGTGATAGAAGATACCTATATAATAATTATAAAATCAAATTTGGATCAAGATTCAGATATTTTTGTCAATAAGACTCCTTAATAAAGTATAGGTAATTTGATAAAAATCTTAAAGTTTTATGTGCGTCCACGCTCATTGACTAGCTCGATGAATATTAAAGAGTAGTGTTCGTTAGCCGCTTGTACATTGTGGCCTGAACCAGGCAGGCGTGTCGGGATAATGTGTATACATTTATACAACGTCCCCAAGATTATCATGAGCACACAGGCCAAAGCTACTCATATAAATAGTTATACGTACCAGAATAATCCAGGGCTGCTAATGTCGAATACGACCATTTTACTTACCAACGTTCCAACGTTTTGTAATCTTAATAAATAAGAGAGTTAGTGAATGAATTTGTAAGTTACTCTTTCCCACAAAAACTGTTGAAATAATTTAGATAAAATTTTGAATATAAATATAGATCATCATCTACACTAACATATAGACTGTAGATGATTTTTTATCAAGATGTGACAATATGCTCATGTGTATTATCACTTATTGATAAAAATCATGATATCAGTTGATGAATAAATATGGACAACTTCCGTTATTTATTGAGACCATTTTACATTTACAAACGTTTCCCATCATCATACATTATATGAGTAAATGATGGAAATTGTAATAATCGTGTTTATTGTTTTATTTTGTATATTCATCAATAGATAGGCTGCTTTCTATTTCCGAAAATTGAAAACTATCCTAAAGAATATGAATGTTAAAAGTAACGGTTCCTTAGATAGATTTTATGCGCGCAAGACTGTGGGCAAAACACTAGTTAATCGCTGAAGCAAATTGACAGCTGAGAAAAAACGTACCTAAAGGTTACATGGGTGGGTGGTTAATATCGAATTGCTGGCGTGAACTTTCACACTATTAAAATTCTATTATTAGACAAACCCCCGCGATATCAGCGCCATTGTTACGACGAAATGAAAGTTCTCTATTTGCATATTTGGTATTCGGCGCTCATATCACATCTAGATTCGTAAGACATATGTCGTACCGCCACGATTCTTATCACTTCACAATGAGTTTTACGACTGCCTCTTCTAAGAAGAATTAATTTGTTTTTATGTACCCGATCATTGTTATAGTTATTAAGGTGCTCGAGCATTTACTTTCTCTTTGCTGTTATAAATCTGTACGTTATCGGTGATTATAAAATAATATTATCGATAATATTAAACTCAATTGAATGTCACAGAGCAATGACATAGCTTGTCAGAAAACAATACATCATAGGATATAATGATTTCTAAGTAGCTATTATAAGTGAGCACTGGGTTCTTTTATTACTTCAACTTGACCTAGTTAAGAGATTAATGCATAAAAATCTAAGTAACTGCCTGTTACTTTGTAATGATAGTAAATCGATAGTATTGGGATTATCATTTGAACAACACTGTCTGGTCTGGTGTGTACATTTTTGCATCTAAGAAGAGATATGACAATGCATTTTTTTATGTTTTATATAAGTATCACGACACTATGATAATTTAAGCTGTCACAGTAAAAAAACGAGTCATCATCCAGAGCAGAGCATGTCAACGTTCGGCCTGAACATATTCGCCTCTAGGCTAAGAGGGTCATCAAAATAATGTATTATGTAAAATAAATTACGTAAGCACCATAATTTATTGGCGATATCTGGTAGACTGGTCCCCGTAACACAAGCTTATCGCGGAGTTGCGAGACGGAATGTCATCTTTCATCGAAGTTTTTAACATTGTTTCCAAAAACAGCTCCACTTTTAAAATTCAATGGATGATGACTATGAATTTTTCTTTAATTTTTTTTTTCATAATTGGAGCTTCTTAAATTTAGGTACAATTATTTTAATTATTAAATATGATTCGATTTTCTACAATATAAAAAATCGACTGTAACCAACAACAATCAACAAGGATTTACGTAGATAATAATGATGCTCTTGAAACTATATAAATATAGTTAGTTAGTAATATTTAAAAAGCTTTCATTAAAAATCATTGTCAGTTAAAATCCACTGGTTTTCAAAATTGTGTATTTCATTACAAATTGCAATGCAAATTGATTTGCAGCCGGACCTATATTAAATTAAAATATCCCATCACCACAAACGTATTATTATAATTTAATATATTTACAGTGACTGTGGTATAATAACTTTTGTGATCCATCCAACATTGAGGTTAATCAAATTGCTCATATTATTTTCCATACAGTACTACATGACAGGAAAAAGAAAGACACGACGCGTGCCTTATTATTGTTGAACATGATGAGTTCTTGACGTTCGCTTATTACAGTTGTGAAAGTAAGATATTGAAGCGGAGCGGCTGTACGCTGACACGAACAAGAGCGTGGTGCGGCGAGGCGTGGGCGCGCGGCTCCCGTACGCCGCCCCAACGATACTTGCGCTCAGCGTGCGTACGCGCCGCAACGTGCACGCACGCTCGGAACTAACATCCTTCCAGAATTTGGAGAATTGTAAACATTTAATGCTATTTTTTTAATATTTCATCATTAAGTACACATAAAAGGACATTTTATTAGAAAGGAAGGCGATGAATAGTCGGAATCATATGCCTGGAGATATGTAGTTACAGAGACTCATTGACTCTCAAAGAGCGTACGAATCTGTATTGTGAGTGAGGTATTCTTTTTATGCTGATTAATTAAAAAAAAAAGTAGTCTTTAGCGGCAATTAAATATTAAAAATAGTTATTATGACCATCGAAAAGTTAATTTATTTAGTTTACACAATGGGTACTTATGTAAATATGTGCTAATTTTAATAATAGGTTAACAAGGTGGTAGAGTTTTGTGACTACTCGCCCGTGTTGGTCGCCTCGTCTATTCCTGTCGCCATGACGTCAATGCTTGACATTGTCGTGTTTCGATTTGGAGGGCGAGGTAGCCGACATACTCACGCACGAGGCAACGCACCATTAACATCTTTGGAGTAAAAGGTGTCGGATGTCTCTTTCCACCAGGAGAAACGACTACTTTTTTGACTTCCATGATAAAAAAAAAAGTTTTTTTTCATATTTGTTTACTTTCCTGATAAATGCATGATTCGAAACGCGCGGGGTGGGTCAATTGGTTCTTGGGATTTAGTCACTTTGAACAAGAAATTGTAGGAATAGTTTAATATTTTCATCCGTACAATTTATATGAATTATATGCACTTTATATACCATATTCCATATTACCTCTATGTAGGTACTCTACATATTATATTATTATAAGATAAGATTATCATTTTAACACTAACATGCTGAATAACACAGTGATTATTGTTATTAGATATAGGTGGCTCAAACTGATACACACAAACATGGATAAAATAAGTATTACTGTACCTATAATATATTAGATTATTAAGAATTCTTTAAAATATTTTTACAAGCTTTACGTTTAATATTTAATTTATCGGTCTTAACAGCTGTCTGATAAATGTCTGAAGTGGTGGAATTGTTAGGATCCTTCCACTTCGTTTATATTGGTCCCTCCCACTAAGACAAGGTTACTAAATCATCATTAATTATTATTATTATCGTGTTTTTTTCGTTACGGTTGTACCTGCTTTCTTAATGAACGCAAAAACGAGACTAATAATATAATTTGAGATAAAAAAAAATGTACTCCGGGGTCAGGGATATGTAAATAAAAATACCAATTTTACAGTTGCGATAAGATTCGTGAATTTATTTCTCTTATCTAGTACACGGGATTGTATCACTGTACCGTGGTATTATTGTTAATAAACGTGTAATTATTGTTAAAACATTTTATAAACACAGGCGTACCGCGCCAATTTATGTAACAGTTAATATGCACGATATTGGAGCAGCCATAAACAAGGAGGATGTTCATCAGAGGCGAGCTCATAAAACGAGACCTAAAATTTTAAATGACTCTCCAAAATTGGTGGTAAGAAGAAATTACAAAATAAAAGAATGGGATTACGGTACTTTGAATGATTTTTGAGAGTCCATCTTAACCTATATTTCATTTTATGGGTGAACGATTTTACGGCCCGCTCGCAGACAATTCAAACTGCTACGCCCGAAGAAAGTTTATGAAATAATTTTACAACAATCAATCAGCGCAGTAAATCCACTTTTTCTTTCGTAAACTTAAATTATGAAAGATGCGTGTAAACTCAATTGTTATTTATGATTCAACCTCCACTCCCTTATTTAAAGCGTCAATTCTAAATTGAAATATACCTCGATAGTCAATTTCCTACTGCATGCGTTAAGGAAAAAAATTAAGATTATATACCTACCAGATATTTATTAATTATCTTGTGGTCTAGTTAGTGGTGAGTAGGTACATTAAATCACTCATCATGAGGCCCCTGTTTCGAGTTCCGGATCAAGTCAAAAAGTAAGATTAAGGTTTTTTTTTCAATTTGACTGTAGTTGAAATTTCAAGAAGTTTACTTTTTTTTAGTCGGTCCTGTGCCTGTGATTTGTTCGGTCCGCCCGAATCCGCCCTATCGGGCTAAGAGATTAAGAGACTCTTATTCTTCTTATGTCTGCGCACATACTTGTGCACAAAAATATTGCCCTCGCAGTTAGCTAGTTTATATACAGACCGATGCTGAAATTCGCCTGGGAGACCATTAATACTCAATTGAAAGTAATACCCGTTGAGTTTGCTTTCTCGGGTCCTTTCAAGGGAACGGTTGGAAAAGGCAGTAGATCAAATCGCTTGCTATCAAATAGTGACTGATGAGGTATAGAATTATAAGAAAAAAATATTTTATTAATTTACAAAAAAAAAACATTTATTACTTTTTAGTGTGTTAGTTTAATTTACAAATATAAAACAATAAAAATATAAAAAGGTTATTCTAAGTGGTCTCCATTGGCTGCCATACAGTCTTTTTAACTTCGAAGCCATGGGGAAATTCTTCACTGCCAGTCGTATAGATAGTTTTAGAGACTCCAAATTATCATGACCTTTAGAGCAAGCTGTACTATCTAAAACTGAGCATATATCAGATTAAGATCGGGACTAGACGGCGGCCAGTATTCAGCCCTGAAGTCCGAGACGTTCGCTTCCAACCAAGAATGCATAGACAGAGCTTTATGATCCGGGCCGAGTTTTATTGGAAGGACCATACTTGGTTATTTAACATGGTGTTATTAAGGGGCTTTTCAAGAATGGATAGATACACTTGTGTAGATGTTTTAATACCTTTTTTACAAAAATATTTCTGTCACTCCTTCATAGCTAATCCCCCCAAACCATCACTGAAGTCGGATAATGCCCAGGTTGCACTATGTCGACTAATTGGAAAGCTTCCTTAGAACTTTGAGCATAAATACGGTCATTTTGTTTGTTAAAATGTTGCTCAACTGTAAAAAATTTCTCATACGCAAAAAAATTTTTCTGTGACCTTTCTTTGCGTACCGCTTCAGTAGTTGTTTCGATTTTGCAAACCTATTCATCTTTAATTTATCAGTTAAAAAATGACCAGTGCGTATTTTATAGGCTGCAAGTACTAAGTCATCTCTTAAAATAGACGACATGGTTCTAGGTGCTATATCTACTTATTTCCCGAGATAAAATCTTTTGCTTTTCGACAGGACTTCTTCGAATTCTTTCCCTTACTGCTTTGACCACCTTTTTCGTTCGAACACTACGTGGACGGCGAGATCTTTCCCTGTCACAAACAGAGGAAGTCTCATTGTACCTATTAATAGCCCGGTACACAAACATTTGACTAATACCAAGTGTATGGAGAGTTTTAACAATTGGATTTGGCTCCTATATCTACTTTGTGTACTGCAATCACAGTGATTTTGTTCTCTTTATCACCCCACTCCATTTTAGTATAGCAAAATATTGTACAATGTATTGGCGCTAAAATGAGAAAACACAATGAACAATCGTATAAAAATGACAGATTCCAAATTAAATGTAATATTTTTTTTATTTTTAATTGTAACAGTATTCATGGCCAGACTAAATATATGGCATGGCGTCTTCGGCTTTTACTGCGCGGGGGAAATTGGAATTATTTCTGGATTTTCTTCTGATTACATTCGTTGCGGGTGCCATGATAAATTTAGCTTTTCCCTCGAACTCCCTGCGATCAGGTGTCGTTGATTCATAGTAGTTGCCGCTGTCCATTGTGGAGACACAGCAGTAGCAGCGGTAGGAACATGCCAAACCAAGCCCGTTACTTTTTAAAAAAGAAAAAGGTCATCGGTCCACAACAAATGGACAATATGACTGAGAAAGTTCCTCTAAACTCTAGTCAGGCTACCGTTAACTGCCTTTGTTGCCTTTGCTGCCGTTATATGTGGAAATTCAGTGCTCTTCAGGTTTCGCGGATGCTATCAGTCCATATGATATATATATTATATACTACAAAATAGTGCCAGTGGCGTGGCGAGGTGCAGGCGAAGCGGGCTCTAGCCTTCACTCCCGCACTAAGAGGGGCCTCAAGTACCTCCAAAGATTGTCACCTATGTATAGATGCGGCTGCGCCCACGCCCAAATTAATTCACGTTACGCTTCTGGGTGAATAATGGGGACTACTCGTGAAGATTAAGTACGCAAGTAATTGTAACCTGTACGAGTACGCACAAAGTTATGGCAAACTTGTTCTTATGCGTGTTGACTTGTGCAACGCGCTACTTAAAACTCGCTTGTTCGAATTAAATTCATTGTATTTAATTAATTGGTTGGAATGCACCGACAGTCGTCACATATTACACGTACAATATCCTTGAGGGTGCGAGGACGGTCGCTGACCCGCGCATCAAGACTCGGCAAATCAAATGCTGTCAAGGAATTTAGTCAATTGTA
This sequence comes from Calycopis cecrops, assembly GCA_001625245.1. Classification (NCBI taxonomy): domain Eukaryota; kingdom Metazoa; phylum Arthropoda; class Insecta; order Lepidoptera; family Lycaenidae; genus Calycopis; species Calycopis cecrops. The sequence continues at coordinate 91,868 of LUGF01026400.1, forward strand.
ATTACTATAGGTATACATACTATTTGCTATTTGTGTCTTCCAAATATAAGACGTTGATGATGAGAAATAGACTAGATATTTCAATTAATATAAACGGATATAAACGGACAAGCATATAAATGTAATCTATGATAATTCTTTTGATACGACCACTTTGGTTGTATATCGGAATGAAATCAAATAAATTTTAAAAGTATGGTATAATCCTACCATTACCTCTATTGACATTACTATCAGCTCCGACGGGGTAGGTACCTCCCATGCTGCTGCCTAATAATCGTTTTTTTAAAAAACCACCTCTACATTAAAAGTGTAGAATTAAAGTTTTTGAGGTACCTTAGTTAACATAGGAAGGACATTTTACAGGAAGTCTTTTTTCAACAACTTTTATATCGTTGGTGCAGTGGCGTTGACCTTACTGTGATGTCGTAGGATTCTATATTATATGTTTATCTTTAGATAGCCCGAATGACATAGGAACTATAATATAAATATCGTCGAAGTTTCATTTCATTCGAGAGACTTATCTTCCCTGAACAGATCTACACTGTCATTACCTATTACGTCACACAGTAAAGAGAATCGATGGCGGAGTGACGAGAGATAAATAAACAGTTCCGTTTATATTTACTGTTAACCTAATGATGTCGTCAGCGTGTGTGCGTCTATGCACATATGTTGTAGGTCACTTCGGCCGGTGGTATCGACATACAAATCGGAGCAGGCTGTGACAAAGCATGTCGGTCGGCGATAGACGCTGTCGCAGCTCCATGACAAACGCTGGCTATGAGTAATTGTGTCCGCGCCGCCGCGGCCGGGGCACCGGCTCTTTGTACTCTCGAATAATCCGCTGAGTCGTGATCCGTAGTCCGCTAGCTATTGAGCCCGCTCTGAGCAATAGGAGCAATTATTCAAGCTTTCACATAACATCAGTAATACTTGTTAAGTAAAAAATCCATGTAACCGTTGAGCATTATTGTGCTATACAAAGGGGTTACTGAAACGTAAAAGATTTATTGATATGTCACAAGTCATAACTATGTAACAAGTACTATCACGACAAAATAAGACGTAAGGCACGACCTTTAAAGCTTCCATGTAAAGTGTAAAAAATATAAAATGAGATTTTATTGCCCACTTGATTACAGAGACCAACAGACGTCTCCACATCTTTAAGTTTTGCAGATATGTTGCCCACCTTCAGCTAAATGGTTCGTCAAGGTGCAGATACGCTAAAGCATGGTCATCATTTCAAGCCGGTACTATTTGAGTTAGACGTGTTCCCTGCCGAGCCGACCAGAGGTGCTACAATACATTAAAGTATGCTAACTAGTATTTGTTTAGTTTTTAACAAATAAAACTAGTCTTAAGACTTTAGGACGAGGTAGTGCACACTGCATGCTTGCATGCAGGCGAATTGGGCCGGCACTACCGGGGAGCTGGTCCTCTCGCTTACACGATAGCGGCGTAAAGTGACAGCTATACTGTCGCGTTATGTGTAGTGTATAAGTAGCCGCCAACCGGTGACCCTTGATGGTGGAAGGAAAAAGGAGGGCAGCGCATCTGTATGAGCCTATATGTCGATGTCTATGGGCGTTGGTAGTCATGACAATGGCTCCCACTGCTCGTTTACCTCCCTATACCATAAAAAAGTCGTACCCCTCGACCGTAAACTGAACTGGACGTGACATAAAGTTTCGTTACCATCTCGTATGTCATACTGGTTAAGTTTCCGGAAGGCTGGCAGGAGATGTGGCACAATCTATACGAATTATCTTGACGTGGCCATATCATGTAGGCTGATCGTATCCTTGTCTAGATACCTACGTATCAAGACAAGGATACGATCAGGTTCTTCCGAGGACTACTGTAGTACGTAAATGTCTAAAGTCAGGAGGCAAGTAGAAGACCTTTTACCATTCGCACGTCACCTATACGACGAATGCTTTGGACTTCAATCATAAACATTTCAACACAGATTGCAAATTGAAAGAATTCTTCCTATGACCTGTAGTGCTACTTTAAAATATGTAAACTTGTACCGCTGACTTCTAGGCACAAGCAGAATAAAGAGGAATTAGCTCTTGCCCCTAGATCCCACGTAATATCGTAGCAAGCGCAAGCTGCTTTATAGGAGGCTGTGTGGTACGTTCGAACAACTCCGACTTCCATTATTCTGTACTCAGTGTGATATGCTTGATGGTATCACTACATAGTATAAAACAGTCACTTTCCGCCGTCTGTGTGTCTGTATGCTTAGATCTTTAAAATTACGGAACAGATTTTGATGGTGTTTTTTTAATAGATAGAGTGAATCAAGAGGAAGGTTTATACGTACAATAACTCCATTTCCACGCGGGTGAAGCTGCGGACGAAACCTAGTTCGGTATAAAGAGAAGTCAAGTTTGTTTTACTAACCATTAATTTCTGCGTAGTAGGCGAATAAACTAATAACTATTATATTTCATACAAGAATCAAAAACATAAATAGGTACATGACATTTATAAACTAGGTACGAGAAAGAGGTAAGTGATTTCGGTTGTTTTATCAAGTAACATAACAAGAACAACTGGTTTTCAATTTGCTTATCTCTTCTATTCAATATTGTTATCTTGTAAGTAGCGAGCATGATTTTTCACACTCAACTTGAGACAATTTTACGTTAAAATCTCAGCGCTCACCTGCTAACAACCAGCCACCTGTTAACTGCAAACTTGGCAATACAAAAAAAGTAAAGGAGCGAGCGCCAGCCAATGCAAAAAACAAGAATCCAAGACGACACGTTTGGAAAATAAAAAAAGCTCTCGCCCACCAGATGGTCGCCCCGACGCGTCGAGGAACTCGCTTTTGAGCAGGTTGTGACTTACCATGCATATTCATTTGCACATACGAATGCGGCTAAGGTTTTATAAAATCTGATTTATTCGCCCTTTATACATTTTTCAAGATGTTTGTCACATAACAGATACGTGCGCTTTAAAGGATTTAGTAATGAAGGATGTGCTAATGAATGACACAGTTTCGTACAGGTTTTTAAGATGCAAATATTTTACGTTGGATTTACGATTATATAATTATTACAAGTGCTTTGTTTTCTTGGAATTAAAGTAAAAGATTATTTAATACCACATTTAAAACACATCTAGAATTGGCCAGTAATTAAAGATCACCAAAGAAATAAAGCAGTTAACATCGTCCGTTATAAAAAACTTTTAAAATCAATTTAACCTCTATCATTTAACAGACTTAGCAGAATTAATTGGCCATATGTTTTCGTTGCTTTGTCATTAAAATGGTTTATCTAAACTTCTACCCCATATGGTGCATCGAATGTTGTATTGCAAAAACAAGAAAAGTCTATCCCGCCAAACAAATATTAGGAGCAAAAAACTGATATGGCATACTTGTTTTAAACTCAAAATGTGTCAAGTCACCTTAACACCTTAGTTCCTGTTCTTTTTATTACATTTTTAATTGTTTCCAACATGTGATGGTGTGATAACGTGGTTTTTTCATCACATTTTAATGGTAAGATATCTATCGATACTAAATTGTATTAGCATAAATTAATAGAATTAATGTTGCTTCGAAGAACGTGAATTAATTGTTTGTTGAGTTATATATGTAGCTTGAAACTTTAGTAGACAGCGGTGCAGGTAGGTTTTGTGATAATCAAGAGAGATAGTTTCGTGCTGCATTGCAGCGGAATTGGACCGGCATGACCGGGGAGGTACCTGCCTCTCGCTCTCACGGNNNNACCGCCGTGGAGTGGCAGCTATGC